>JALMQS010000127.1:7203701-7355344 GCA_024734495.1 Forficula auricularia
TGAATTAATAAAGAAAATAGAAGACGGCATAATAAAGAGAGCAGAACAAAAATACAATTGGACCTGGAAAAAATAGAGAAATCCAAGTACTTCCCTTACTATAAGGAAATAAAGATAAATGTTGGAAAAGAGGGAGTATCTGGAAAGACCAAACATAAGCAGTGGAAGAGGCGCATCTGGACAAGGGCCAGATGCGGAAATATTACAACAAAGGAACAAGAGAGGAAGAGGCAACAGTACAGAAGGGAGAAGAGGAGAGGACCGAGAAGCTGTGGAAGAGCATGGTGGAGCCACTGAGGGAGGGAAGGATGGAAGATGACGTAATAGGACGGATGAAGGAAGAAGAAGACGGGATAGAAAAGAGAAGAAAGAAGGGAGAAGAACAAAACCATTAAATAAAATCAAAAATTATCTGTTTTAAACATAGTAAAAGAAAGTACTGAAGCCCCGTTCGGGCATGTACTATAAATGTGAATTTTTAATAAATATGTATGTGATTTGAGAATTTTTGAAAAAATTATGATTTTAATACTTTGTAAAATGTTCTAATTTTGTTAAATCTAAATTTAATTGAATATTGGAATATAAAATTGTAGAAAATTATTATATAAAATTGAATTGAATATTTAAAATTACATGGATGATAAAGCTGTTGATACTTAAACTTTTGTAAAAGCAAGGAGTTTTACTAAAGCGAGTGCTATAAAACATTTCAAAACGTGCTTTTTATAAAACTTTTTCTTTTTCTACATTTTGTAATATATATATATGTTGTTTAAAGATATAAGACAAGTTTATTAATTAAGTTAAATAGTAAAACTTGCAAATTATGTATGTTACATGTTATTAAATAAAAAATAATAAAAAAATATTAGAAAACTATTTCAGAAGAAATAAAAAGAAGGCTCCAGTCTATAGTATGATATGTTATTTACATTCCGAAATAATTGTCCAAAATGTTCAATAGCTCTTAGGGGCCATCCATAAATTACGTCACATAGTAAGGTGGGAATGACATCTCAGATTTGTGACAAAATATGACAGGGGGTCCAGGGATTTAAAAATTGTGATGTCACAAAAGTCAATTAAATTTTTTTTTAATTTTTAAATATATTTTTTAGAGTTCAGGTTATTATTAGACCAACTTGAAAATGTTGGTAAAATAAAGACAAAAAAATCTAAGCAAGCAATTTTTAGCAAAAACACTTAATTTTTTTTCAAATAAATAAACTCTATTTTAATTAAGGATTTAATCTCTGAAGATATTTGTTTGTTTACAATATATTTTATTATTTAACAAAGACTAATTGGTTTAAGATAATGGGTTAAAATTGCTAAAATTATTAAATTAAAATAAAACCTCTTTTATCAGACCCTCGTTTATCCGGATCTCCGAATTATCCGGATCTTATTTATAGACATTTATTTTAATAAATGTTCACATAGATAATAAGTCCCTGGAGCACCGAGCGATGCTCGGTAACTTTTTGCCTCCAAATAGATTAAGTTTCAAATTTCAAGGCTCTGCGACTTACCGAAGACGTGATATGAACGATTAAAATATTTTTTATGACACTCCTAATTTACACCCCCTTCCTTTATTTCAATCGGATTAAAATCTATACACGACTAATAAGTCATGACATTTGATAAGTACACCAATTTAAAAAAATCGTGAGTGTCGTTTTTGAGAAAATAAAACATAAAATGAAAAATCTTTCATGTAAATGAC
This sequence comes from Forficula auricularia, assembly GCA_024734495.1. Classification (NCBI taxonomy): domain Eukaryota; kingdom Metazoa; phylum Arthropoda; class Insecta; order Dermaptera; family Forficulidae; genus Forficula; species Forficula auricularia. Next base: position 7,205,434 of record JALMQS010000127.1, read on the forward strand.
AACTTCCGGTGTTCCGATTTCAACAAAAGCTTGCTATACTCCTTCTGGCCTATATCGAGCTTAAGTTTCGAATTTCGTAGCTTTGAGATTTATGAAGAGAAACTCTGCTACTCTCGGCAAAACAAAAACTTTTCAATTGAGATTTATGGTTGCGAAACACAGGGGGTACAATCTTACATTCGTAGACATCAACTTCCGATACTTTTATTTTAGCCAAAATCTTGTGGTACTTCTTGTAGCCTCTAGATAGCTTAAGTTTCAAATTTCAAGACTTTGCGACTTTCCGAAGACGAGACGATTAAATATTTATTTCACGACATGACTAATTTACACCCCATTCCTTTATTTCAATCGGATTAAAATTTATACACGACTAATGAGACTTGATAAGTTTTTAGGGAAATCCTTAGTAGCCCTTGATATCACCAAAGCTTTTGACCAGGTTTGGCCCAAAAATCTTCTTGCCAAACTGCCAGCCTTTGGATTCACACCAACACTTCGCAAATGGATAGAAAGCTTTCTGACAAACCGAAGTATAAAAGTTGTGGTGGATGGAATATCATCTGAATCGTTCTCCACAAACGCTGGTGTTCCCCAAGGCTCTGTAATCTCCTCCACACTCTTCCTGATTTATATAAACGACCTTATCGATCAAACGTCAAACCCCACTCATTGTTACGCCGACGATAGCACTCTGCACGGCAAACCCTCACTCCCGAATAATCGAATCAATGTTGCTTCCTCAATCACTCTCGACCTAGACAAACTGAATAAATGGGGCTCTCAAAATTTAGTTAACTTAGTTAACTTCAATACAAACAAAACTTAATGTTGTCTGTTCTTAATGTGAAACCTACCAAGTATTTTTATCCAATAATTTTAATGTTGTCTAATTTCTAGGCGCGAAAATAAAGATTTCCCTGCTATTCACTTCGATTCGAATACCCTGAAAATGTGTGACAACCTATCCATGTTGGGCGTCTCTGTCGCATCTGACCTGTCTTGGAATGAACACATCTCCTCTGTGGCTAAATCTGCAGCAAGGAAGATTGGCTACTTATTCAGGTCCAAGCGATTTTACAAACCCCCACAACTTCTCACCATCCACAAGGCCCAAATCCGCCCCTGTCTCGAATACGGCTCTCATCTATGGAGAGGAGCCTCCAAACATTCTCCTGCCACCCTGGATGCAATTCAGAAACGAGCCGTCAAGCTAATTGACGATTCTACCCTCACCGACTCCCTCAACTCGCTAGCTCATCGAAAATGTCTCTGCCCTTTCCCTTTTCTATAGATACTATCACGGCAAGTGTACTGATGAGATAAAATCAATAATTCCCCCCAAAGCATGCTTTGCACGTAGCACGCGTTTTGCCGACTCCCAACACTCTTTCGCGGTCAAATTAGAAAAGTTCCGGACCACTTCATTCGCCAATACATATATCCCCATGACTTCAAGGAACTGGAACTCTCTCCCAGCCTCCATCTTTCCCAGCACCTATAATCTTCAAACCTTCAAAACCGGAGTGCATAGACACCTACGTCTACACCCTCTCACTTAATCAACTTTCCCTTCTCTTCGGTAATGCAAGGGTCTTTCGAGATCCATAGGGGCTGCATCTTTACTGGTGCACCCTTCTTGCATTCGATTACATTAATAAAAAAGCCGTTTTCGAGAAACCGATTCTCTCTCTCTCTCTCTCTCTCTCTCTCTATATATATATATATATATATATATATATATTAGAATTGCTCGTTTAATATAATAAGATTTTTAACTCAGATAGCAAGAATGTAATTATAATTAACAAAAGACAGTGGACCAATTCTTTGAAATGAAATGATGTGAAAAGTTATTTTATTTTTTTAAGGTATATATTTTTTAAACAATTCTATGTAATTTTGATATAAAAATGTTTTTTTTTTGTAATAAATTCAAATTCGCTTATTTGAGGATTTATTTTGTTTTTATTACCTATACATCCGGATTATCCGGTTCGCCTTTGGGCCCAGCTAGTCCGGATAAACGAGATTCTATTGTATAGGGTATAAAAGTGATAGTGTGACGTCACAAAACAGGGAGACTCAATGAAAATGTAACAGAATGTGATATAGGGTGAGAGGGGGTCTAAAAATCTTGAAATTCGTGTGACGTAATTTATGGACGTCCCCTATATTGTCTATATATTTACTATTTAAATGTAAGCTCGGTTGAGTTGTTAGATAAAAATAGCGTTGGCGTTGACGCCGTCGTCAGTCCCTCACTGCCGCCACCTCCATCGGAATCCATCACCGTTATACTGTTCAATTTTTGTATTGATCTGTCCGAAGGCTTGACTAGTTTATATTTTCTAAGATATTTCTGGATTCAGCGCGTTTGTTTTCGTTATGGATGAATCGAGGTCCCCGAACTTTAGATAAACTGGCAAAGTCAGAAGTCACAACTAATACTTTTTGGCATGGACTGTTGGCATTAAAAAGCCTTAGTTAAGCCATGAATCGTTATTTAATTTCACTTTTAACTTTGAACCCGAGAAGAGACAGTGTAGGACAAATTAATTATTTTAATGATTTCTATAATTCTGACTAATTTCTAAAGTAAAATAAATACATGTGTCCAATTTTTTGCGGGGGAATAAAGAAAATATAAAATATTTTAAAAATTCCATTGAAAAAATTGCCTAATTAAATATTTTTTTTTTTAATTTCTGAAAAAATACATCGTATTTGATCTGGAAGTTTCATTGAATTTTTACTTTACCATTCGGGTATGGTCAAGTATTGTAATCGTGCATGGAAAAAGTGTTTTTTGCATCGTTTTTTCGAAATATCTAAAAACGGCTGAAACTATTTTGATTAAAAAAAATTGGGCGAAACCATGGCATTTTGGTCTACAAAAAAACCCTATTAAGTGAACATCGAAAAATTTTATTTTTCGATATAATTACTGTTTTGTCACAATGTCTGTATGTTAGTCTCTGCGTACGTTACCAAATTTTTGTGGACGCACTAGTTGTAAAAATTAGTGTGAATATCAAAACGAAATTTCACATGTAGTTTTGGTGCATTGAGATTAAGAGCGGATTAGATTTTGGTTGAAATCGAACCCAAAATTAAGAGGGAAGAAGGGATAAAAATTAAAATTATAAGATTTTCAAACTAAAAAAACAAGAAAAATGAAATATACTATAAAATGACTCTTTAATAAATAAACTGCAACAGATCGTTGCTAAACTTTATCCAAAGTCATTTCAAATATCAATATGTTTATTCCTTTATTATTATTCAGATATCACTGGCTATTTGCGGTTCATGTTAAAAATAAAATAAAAAAAGAATTTAAAAAAGAACTATCTTCCTCTAGAATAAAGTACTTTAAAATATAATTTTACTAAAAACTTTATTTTACCTTTTTTGTTGTTCCCAAGGTCCTTAATTAAAATTAAATTTCATCAAAATTGGTTAAGTCATTTTCAAGCTATTTAGAAAAAACTAAAAAAGTACTGGAATAAAGTACTAATGTTTGAGGGCCGATATGTACCAAAAACTAACCAGCGCTTCATTTTGTTAAAATAATGCTAGGTTTTCAATTTCATTTCATTCGGTGCAACGGTGTGGAAAAATCGTGGACGGAAAAAAACGATAACATACATCCATCCGAACGCACTTTCTGAAAAAATGGCACTTTTTGGCCACTCGACGAGACCCCATGTAATTTTTTGCAAAAACGTTAAGTGCTAAAATTCAACCTAATTGAAATAAAATGTGAGCGCCTTCTATTCGATTTTAAAAGTATACTAGGTGTGTCAGGCGTGCCTTCAGCGCGGCTCTTGCTAGCCAGGGAGTTTCTCTTCTATAGTTCAGATTTTAAGTTAGAAGAAATCTGATCCAAATGCAATATTTCATAAGAATATCTCTCTTCGTTTTTATGCCAATTGAGAATGCAATTTCAATGTGAGGACGCCCCCTCTCCCCATTTTGGTTGGCAAATTTTTGCATTTCTAGTCCTCTGGGGACCTATAGATTATGTGTACAAATTTTGGTTGATTTTGGTTCAAAACGCCAGAATTTACATTTTCTCCCCCCCCCTATTGGGTGGGTTTTGGGGAAATTTGTTTGAACAAAATTTTTATAAATCACATCCTCTACAACTTTGCTTTTGAGAAAATTTGCCTTAGAGTTAATAGTATAGGTGTTATTTTATCATTTCCATTATTAACCCCACAAAACCCACCCAAAACCCTCTTTTGGGGTCAAAATAACAAAATATTCTATAGCTCAGATTTTAAGTTAGAAGACATCTGATCCAAATACAAAATTTCATAAGAATATTTCTACCCTTTTTTATGCCCACTGGACACAAAATAGCGTAGACAGAGAAAACAAACATACATACAGACACAGGAATTATTTAACGGGTTTTAGTGGTGTTTCACAAAGAGGAAATAATATTAAAAAATTAAAAAATCTTTTAAATTATTTTGGAGATTTTTTTATTTATGAACCCTTCATCAGGAGGTTTAACAGTTTTTTAATTTTTTAATTTTATTTCCTCTTTGTGAAACACCACTATAACCCGTTAAATAATTCCTGTGTTTAATATGTTTCACTATAAACCAACACCGCTTTCCCTAAACTTTATACATACAGACAGACAGACATGCATTTTGATGAAGGAATTTTCGTTCATAATTTTGCTTGAAACATGTGCAAACAAAATTTGGCGTGATTTGGACCAATGTACAGACAAAACCTTAATTTTATAGGTATAGATTCACCTAAGTATTTATGATTCAAAAAGGTTAAGTAATGGGGTAGTTAACAAAAGAAAACAATAATCTACTAATTTTTAATAATTTTTAACTGATCATAACTTTTATTATTAAAATTTTTTAATAAAATTACTTATCTCTAGCGTGAACTTTCTTCAAAAATCCTTTGTTATTTTTAATTGTGTCGAAAAATTAACTAAAATTTAGTTCATAATTAATCTTCTCCTGTTGACTAATTGCTATTTACAAGGATGCACTTTTTGACTTGGTGTAGGTATGTATATTGGGCACTTTTCAATTTGTTTCTAAATAACAGGGTCAAAATTACAAACTGGCCTAGACGCCGGAATCATTTCTTCAAACCGGGACAGTCCCCGGAGAATCGGGACGTATGGTATACCTAGGTATAGATCAAGTCAACTTGACCAATATTGACATTCTATATTTATATATTTGTTATCCCTTAAAGATAGTTTCAGAATTAAGACCTGAAAGTTGCTGAAAAAAACTAAGAAATCTTAACACATTTCCTTTTCTAAATGAGACTGAATTCTCTAAAACTGACATCATATTTCTGGATTTTCACTAAATTCATAAAAAGAGGATTAAATTTCAAACGTTTAATTGTGCTAATTTTTTATTAAATCAATTCGAATTATTATATATTATTATTTATATTATCCTATACTACTAAAGCGCATTTGTGCCTGCCTCTGTATGTACCTACCGATGTATCTATGTCTGTCCCCCAACAAAAACAGTAGTCATGGTTACCAATTTAAATGAAATTATCTAAATATATAAAATTAATTTTTGTCTGTACAGTGGAGTGGTGTTGTGGGTGGGTCGAGGGGTGGGGGTCCAGGGGCTAGTCCCCTGGCTAGCAAAGTGCCACCGAAGGCGGGCCTTCCAGCTAGTTTATTAATAAAATTTTAGTTGAAATTACCTCTCATAAAATTTGTTTTCTTAATTCCAGAATTAATATTTAAAACCTTATTATTCAGGTTAATTGGTACTTGGTGCCTTTTTGTAAATATTCCGTTTATATTATGAATCCCATTTAGAAAATAAATAATAATTTGAAAGTTTATATTGGGAAAATAAGGACAAGTTTTTTATGTGTGACTTTTTTATTTATCCACCAACGTTTCGTCGAATTTGCCGACTTCTTCAGGGCTTCAAATAGTCATGTCACACATTCGTCTAAATTTTCTTATTCTTTTCGTTACCATTGAAGGCCATCAGAATACAATTTTCAAAACATATTTGGCACATTCACAAAAAAAACACAATTTTTCTCTTTATAATAACAATTTCATTAATACAACAGAACAGGAGATTTCTGTATGTAGGGATAAAACGGAGAAGAAAAAATATTCTATTCTAGTTTAAAAAAACAGGGTTGCCTTATTTTGTATATATGTGATTACTGTTCTGTTGTATTAATGAAATTGTTATTATAAAGAGAAAAATTGTGTTTTTTTGTGAATGTGCCAAATATTTTTTGAAAATTGTATTCTGATGGCCTTCAATGGTAACGAAAAGAATAAGAAAATTTAGACGAATGTGTGACATGACTATTTGAAGCCCTGAAGAAGTCTGCAAAGTCGACGAAACGTTGTTGGATAAATAAAAAAGTCCCACATAAAAACTTGTCCTTATTTTCCCAATATAAACTTTCAATATGGCGTGAAGAAGTTCTGTTTCGTCACTTTTCTCAGTTTGAAAATATACAGAGGACATTTTCAAATAAACAAAAAAAAATCAAAAATAGTGTTTTTTGTTTTCACATCTATAAAACACTTAATCTTATTTAGTTGTTGAAGATTTTTTTTTTTTGGCTTTTCGGCCTTTCTAGCCATAAGCCTAATTACGATACTAGTTATTATTTTTTAAAATTTGTCTCTACCCCCGGGGGTCAGATTTTAGCTGGATGCCTCGAGTCGGATTCGAACCCGGGTCCCCTGGTTAGCTCGCTGTCACGCTACCGCCTAGCCTATCTGACCCCCCATCAAATTATAAATTAAATTATGGACGGAAATGATAATAAAAATAAATAATAAACAAACAGTCTTGGAAAGTATAAATTATTATTTCAACCGATTTCAACAATATTATTTATGAATGAAGTGTATTTTTAATAGGCCGTGTTCTTTCTACAATGTTTCATTAATTAAGTAAATAATTTAATGAAAAAAGATTCCAGTGAACATAGCTATGAATTAAAATATAGCAACATACTTTAAAAGGAAAAATTTACTTATTTTAAAATTCCAGTTAAAACATTCCTTTTTTTTAATCAGTAAATTATATCAATCCAATAAAAGAGAAAAAATATGTTTTCTTGCGGTTATTTTCTCAAGAGATTTTCTCTGACCCAATTATTGATTGAATAATTTAATTGAGAATTGAAGAAAAAGTAATCTTGTGTACAAGGTTTGATACAGTGTATGCAAAATTTTTAAGATTTGTCTAATTTTTAACGCCATTTTAATTATGAGAGGAAATTTATATCGGCATTTTTTCATGTTATTTTTCCTTAGCTTAAACCAGCGGCTTCGAATTTAATATGTGCGTGTGAGTTATAGTTTTGAAGTTAAAATCATCCTGTGATCTACTTGTTAGAAATAATTTACTTATTCCTTATACAACCTGATTTATACAATTTTATAGATATATATGAACAACCAAAAAATGCAACCAAATCTTTCAAAATATTTAAAATTATATAGTTATATTAAAATATATAATAAAAAAATTAAGAAAGAATAGTTTATAATATCTAAAATTTTAAACAAAATATGTACACAACACAGTAGCGGTTGGTGATTTTTCAACAAGAGGATGCTGTCCAAAAAGTACCTTTCATTTTATGAAATATTATTTTAATTTTCGCTTCTTTTTTGCCAATTTCATCGAATACGGCATTATTTTCCAAATTTAACATTAGATTTTTAAAAAATATATTTTGGGACCTTCACCCCAAACGGATGTGTGCTTTGGTGAGTGAGGGTAGGAGTCAGAATTTAAAACTTGTGACTTAAACTCCACAATCACTGAGATGGAAATCGACCATCTTCCACAATTAATCATACTGTCCTATAAGAAAATTTTAAATTTCTACTAATTCTATTGTTATAAGCAAGCTATGACTTGTCTATAGCACTCTTAGTTATTTCCCATCTTATATATTGAGAGTTCTTAGATATGGATTAATCCAAAAATTCTCGAATCATCTTTATGTATTCTTTTTTTGCATTATTACTATTTTAATAGTTCCTCAGCGAGAACAATTTTTATTCGACTAAAACTCGTAAAGACTTGTCTTTGATATGCTTGAACTGGAAAATACATGTAGCAGGCAGGGACATCAAGCCTTCTATCCGCACCCTTTTAGGAAAATCATTCATTTTTCCTTGAAACCATACAACAATTTTATTTCATTTCGATAGCCAATATACTTTTCAAAACAAAAAATGTTTTTTATAAAAATATTTGAAATAACGGATTGAAAATTTAAAGATCCTCCTGAAATTTTGAAGTAGATATTTATGAAAATACTCTAAATGTTTGAAATTTTAGGGATGCGCCGCATCCACATCATCCATGGACCGCACGCCACGCCACTGCTTCTCATATATTTTGAGAGGAAGTATATACATTATACATATATCAAAATAAGCTGATGTGGCCATCCACATGACTTTACCATACATCTAGCCCTTCTCTTATATTTAATAAAATAATTTGTTATCATTTACAAATCCCCCCCTTTCCTTAATTTTGAGCCCATTGGCAATGTCGGGGTCAAAATTTAAATTAAGATATAATATTATTTTTATTCGAATAAATTGAAATCTCATTGAGTAATAATGCTTACCGTAGTCCTGACTTGTCGACGGTTTAAGCTGATAGGTCGAGATGTCTCCGCCCCCACAAACCAACCTCCCATCTTCAGCTAAAAGAAAAGAAACACACACATGAATAAAGAAAAGAAAATTGTATTATATGGGATATCATCGAAAAATGAATCATTCAAATGTCATATGTAAAATATAGTTTAGGTAGTAGCGAATCATGTTTGCAAACACTCGATTATTTAAGACAGGCATGTCCAACTTTTTGGCTTACACGGGCCGCATTTGAAGTAAAAACAAATGCCTCAGGGCGCAGATAAAATATCCTAATTCTATTGATATTTTTTAATAAAAATAAACTGACACGTTCTGATGTGCCCATTCACTTTTGACTTTACCATACACCCTGGCACCTCACTTATATTTAATATTTAATAAAATTATTTATAATCATGTAGGGGGGGGGTAGTTTTTACATTTTTAGACTTCTGGGGGGCCACTGTTTATGTATACAAAATTTGGTTGAATTTGGTTCATATATTTTCATCCCCCCCCCCCCCATTTTGGGCTGTTAGTTTTTTCAATTTTAGACTTCTGTGGGTCCACGGATTATGTATATAAAATTTGGTTGAGTTTGGTATAAGGGTCTAGTTTTTTAATTTTTTGGGTGGTTAGTTTTTGCATTTTTAGTCTTCTGGTGTCCCACTGATTATGTATACAAAATTTTGTTGAGTTTGGTAAAAATAAATTATGAAATATTATATTATTTTTACCATCGATGGATGCAGTGGGCGGTCGATCAATGTCTTGACTTTTTCATCGTCTCCAGGTGTTTGAAAAAAAGCTTTTTTGAGTGAATACACCTAGAAAAATTGACATAAACATTAGTAGAACCCCCCCCCTTTACTACATACTAATTTAGTCATCATACGTCTTGTATGTAGTAAGCGAAATAGATCTCTTTAAATCGCGAAAAATTCAAATTTTATTTCATTCAAATCAAATTCTTGTAATTTGAAATATCAGAGTAAAATTCGAATTCATTTAATCGTACTTCGAGAGAGCCTGAAGACATATGTATCAGTGAGAGTGGCCTTGATTTTTTGGAATACAGATAGAACGAGAGACCAGGGCGAGCTGAAAGGATCCTACCTAACATTTCCACTTGCCTCATCAATACAAAAGTGACATAAATTATAAATACCATGTTTATATTTCAGTATATTTGCCAGCTAGGGGAAAAATGAAAAACCTTATTAGGCAAGTGGTTAAATATATGAGAAAAAGAACTTTAAGTGTAACTTAGTGCACCGTCTCCGCCAACCGGCCGGCAGAGCCCTCGTGCCCCTAACCACAAGGAAGCCGCTCTTCTTCCTTAGGCTACTCCAGAGGAAGCAACGGACAACCTTCTGGTCTTCGTTCTAGTCCATAGAGCCACCTCAAATCTGCCCTCAAAGACACAAAGTCACCAGACTCCCATTACCACCCCATTGTTCCATTTGAACAAGGCGTCAAGTAACGACTTTTCGGTAAGACACAAAACATGCAAGCACATGCAAGATGAACCTGGACCTCGATCTTTAGAAATCCGATCGAATCGGTCACTTCCCTCGTGACTCGTTCATGGGTCCAACAAATAGGTGTCGTCGATTTTAGCTCTCTTTCGGGTCTTAATACTAAAATAACCTTAAAACTAAAATGGAGGGCACAAGAGAGGGAAACACATCACAAAATATCCCTAAGAAGCCTAAGATAGACGACACTGCATTTGCTGTCTCCAGGAAGGAAATCAAAGGGAAGAGTGCAGGTCCCCAAAACAGAAAGAGAGAGCGTCATCGTTGGCATGGCATATTATCCCACCCTCCCTCTAAACTAACTACTAAAGTTGTGAATTTAATTTTAATAATTTTCTATCACATATCCTGAATCTAAGAATTAAATTTGATATTAAAAATAGCAATGAATCCCATCGGTGGTCGAGGCGGTGAAACCTGAAAATCCCTACGCAAATTCTACTATTCTAATAAATTCTCACTTTGTGAAGATCCTCCAATGGTTTACTTGTTGCATCACTACAGATAAAGATGAAATTGGGATCTGAAAATGCCTAATCTGATTTTCTTTTACGTTAAAAATTGAATAATTTCAAGAAAAAAAATTATTGAAAAATGAAATGTTAGAGTGATTTTAATTTATTTTTGATAGTAAGAATTGCAAAAAATTGAAGACTAAAATAAAATGAAAATCAATCTAAGGTATGATTGAGATTAATTTGATTTAAAATTCCATTTATTAAAAATTTAATACCCAAATTATTTAATTAAAAATTTAGTAAAATATAATTGAAAAGAAAAACTTTAATGTAATATATGAAAATAAGTTAAGTATTACATTTACTGATTGTAGCTAGAGGGTATGCTGTAAAATAGAAAACATTCTAATTCTTTTCCTACTATAATCTAGCTATAATAAAGTTAAACAATTCCTTTGAAAACTAAATAAATGCCATGCTAAAAAAATAAATATACTCATATTTGGTGCGCTTTTGGTGAGAAGAACAATGTATCGGATGTGATAAAAGACAGCATCGAAAAGATCACCAAAGTGAAGGGTCCATGAAAAAAAAGAGAAAATTAAATAAATCATTATTAAACATAATATTAAATGAGATGAAATAAAAACAAGATTAATGAAATTTAATTTTTCAATGAGAAATTTACTCTACTCTATCATTTTTTATAAGAATTTTGAATAAAGAGCATTGAAATCTCTGAAATAAGGGGGAACTAATTTGTAACTCATGAAGGTTTGAAGGATAATTAAAAATAATAAAATTTTCATGACAATATCTTTGAAATACGAAAGCAGAAGATTTACTTATAGAATAGATACTAACCTCGTCATTAAAAGAAAATGCTAAACTCGCAGCCAGCCGATGATCTCGTTGCTCAGGTTTGTCACCTTTAAGAAAATTATTGCATAATTAGTAAGTAAGTATACTTCATATATATCGAGAGAGGAAATTTTGAAATTAAACAATCTATAAATCAAATTAAATTTTCTATTTGAAAAGAGAAGAAAGCACTCTAATGAGAAATGTCAAAAAAAATTTAATTCAAGAATTAAGAATATACACATAATATGTGGACCACTAGAAATGCAGGAGTAGGGGTGCAGTGGTGGGGGCGAGGTGCGTGGTTTCGGGGGAGGGGTCCAGGGGGCGTGAACTAAATATATATTTGTATTTTTTTTAATTTGGTTACAATGCATTGCTCGGTGGCTCCAGATATTATATGTATACCTATATATATACAAGAATTGCTCATTTAATAATATAAGAAAGATAAGATATATTTGATATATATGTGTGTATGTTCATTTCCATCAAGCAGAGGACAACCTCTTTGTTTCTCTTTATGAATCAACAACTCTGCTACTCTCGGCAAAATAAAAACTTTTCAACTTGACAATGTTCGGCAAGGTGGTCGGCCAACAAAAAATATTTCTGCATAAAGATAGAATTGAATCTTATTTTATTTATAAAAAGCCTAATATACGGTTACTTTGGCAAGTAAACTCTCTTAAAATAATTCTATCTATATGAAATCAATCTTGCCTAGTTTCCTTTTTAACTATTATCATTAAATACAACCGTACGAGAGCTTTTTGTAAAAGTATTAGTTTTTTGTTTTTGTTTTTTAATATATATTTTTTTTGTTTTGGAAATACATGTATTCTTTTACTAGAGTTAATAAAATTATGGATAAGAGCTCAAAAATGAATTCTTAATTTTTCATAGATTATGTAATTAAAATATAAAATATAACTAGATAGAGTACTATGATGTTTTATTATTCAATATTTGTTCTTAAATGAGGCAATTAAAACCGTGAGAACAGTTAGAATGTTCTCGTAAGGAGAAAAGACTTAAAAAAACAAAATCTTTTATGTCCTTATCAATCTTTTTATTTTAAGACCGCATCCTTCAACTTATCCAGCCGGTTCGTGATAAAATTAGGAAAAATGCCACTATATTTGCACTGCAAAAGAAAATGTATCCTACTCTTCACCTTTGCCACTTTGGAGTATAATCTCTCAAGCCTCCTAAAATCCCAGTAAATTTGTCCACAAGACCTCAAATAGGAAATAGAAAAGCCCAAGATTGTATTATTGTCCAAATTATTATCATCATTCATGATGATATGGCTCTTTTAACCTCAAATATAATTAGATAGAGTACTATGATGTTTTATTATTCAATATTTGTTCTTAAATGAGGCAATTAAAACCGTGAGAACAGTTAGAATTTGAGGTTAAAAGAGCCATATCATCATGAATGATGATAATAATTTGGACAATAATACAATCTTGGGCTTTTCTATTTCCTATTTGAGGTCTTGTGGACAAATTTACTGGGATTTTAGGAGGCTTGAGAGATTATACTCCAAAGTGGCAAAGGTGAAGAGTAGGATACATTTTCTTTTGCAGTGCAAATATAGTGGCATTTTTCCTAATTTTATCACGAACCGGCTGGATAAGTTGAAGGATGCGGTCTTAAAATAAAAGATTGATAAGGACATAAAAGATTTTGTTTTTATAAGTCTTTCTCCTTACGAGAGCATTCTAACTGTTCTCACGGTTTAATTGCCTCGTTTAAGAACAAATATAAAATATAACAATATCAGAAACATATTATCAAGCGCATACATAAAATCACTCGAGGATGTTATATTTAACAAATCATATTAATATTAATAAAACATTTTCGATAATATTAACAGACAGGAAAGAAAAATTCGAAATCTAAAATAAAATTACTTTAATCGTTGACTTACAATTCTTTGATAACTTGCATCCCCGTTTTTACTTCTCAATAAAAATAGGCTTTCGATGCATTATATTATTTGATCTATGTGGTGGTTTATATCTAAAGATGATCCTTATTTGATGGATATTTAATAAAGCCATTTGTAATTTTTAAAATAAATTTTATTTCAAAATAATTCCAAATTCCTGGCGAAAATATGAATTCATTTTAGAGATGAATGCTCTCTTTATTGGCCCCATTGTTAAAGAGGAGCCACCGGCGCCCCGTATTGTTAATCGATTTCAAATTCGAATTTGAATCTTGTTATCAAAGATACATATCTACTAGAGTCTGGTTCTTAACCTTTTATTGATCGGGGCCCCATTCGCGGCCCTCTTAAAATTCTAAAATATTTTCGTGGCCAGTACCCCCCTCCCCCCACCATTAGGTAACATACTTCTAATTACTCGTACAAAAAAACTCTCAAATGTATATAACAATAATACATAATTAAATAAAAAAGCAGAACTTAACATAACATTTATACAGTGGCGTATACACGAGGGCGGTGGGGGAGGGTCAGAACTCCCCCTGCGATTTTGCAAAAATTGCATTTTTTCCAAACTTCAACCTCATTGGGGCACGGGTTACCATTATCCAATTAATAATAAATAAATAAATAAATCTTTATTCCTCGACCTGCTTAGAGGCACAAGTCCTCAGTGGCTAGGTCCTCCAAACATCAATACAATCTAGCTACAATACATTAACAAACATCAATACAAATTAATTACAACAATTTAACAAATAATAAACAAGTAAAAAAAAAAAAATAGAAATGTATGCTCATTAACAAATAACATGACCATAGATTTCCATCAAAAGACAAAAAGTAATTTAAAAATTCCGCGCAAAAACCCGATACCAAGAGCAAGCGACGCATTAGCCATCCCGACATTTGCCATAAGTTGTTAAGGAAACCTGGTCAAAACCTTAACAAGGATGGCATGACCTCACTCTACCTCAGCTAATCTCTGCTTGTGAGAACTAAATAAAATTTTGTACAACTCTAGGACTTTAGGCTTTGACAAAATTTATAATTGATTTAATCATAGGAGGCAGAATACTATAATCCCAATAAGTAATAAATAGACAGACTTCCACAAATCAATGTCAGATCCTACAAATGAAGGCAAACCTAACCTACATATTAATATCTTAATTAACTAACTTGTAGGAACCATACTGTATTTAAATTAACACCATTCTTCCCTCTATCCTTATAATCTATATAACCATCTGAATCATTCTCATAAGAAAAAACCACCACTGGTTTCAACACCTATACTTCTAGTCACAACCCTGGATTGACTATCCTTTTTAACCATATTATCTAAAAAAAAAAAGAAAAAATATTTTTAAAATAAACAAAATATTTACTTTAGTAACGCAGAGATTTCCTTTTTCCAGCTTAATTTCAAAACCAACCCTTGCTTTTCCTATCTCCTAATGGAAAGAAGAGTTAACAAACCCCTTCCCTAAAAGAGACAAAAAAAGAACTAATAAAAACCTACCAAAAAGCTTCAAATTCGCAAGACAGCTTTTTGTTTACCCCTCAGACTTCCATTAAGTTGAAACTTTGTTTGACATGTAGAAAATTTAATCTAGTTTATACATTTATAAAGTGGTCTTTGTCGAAAACTTGCTCCTTCGTGGTCAAAATGGGAAAAAATCGAAAAAAGTGCGAGTTTTTGGGGTATTCAAAAGTGATCCAGGGGGTTGTTTTTTTGGATCCCCATAAAAAATCGAACTACTGGACCAATTAATCTACTCGAAATTTGGTCTTCTTTACTTTACTATAGGCCGGTTATTTACAAAATATGGACTGTTTTCGAGATATAAGCGAAAAACTGGAAAAAGTCCGAAAATTTCGAGGGTTGTCCCCCACACTTCGCAAACTTAGATTTGGCATAAGTACCTACACCATACCAAACGATCCTAGAAAAAAAATTTTCCCGCAATTAATGTAAGCTGAAACCCCCCTATATACTGGGCAATATATCCTTTTAACTATGGAACTATTATAGTATTCAAGTCGTGGATTTTTTCAAAATTTCAACACTAAAATTAAAAAAAAAATGATTAAAATAAAAAATAAAGAACATTGTTGTAAATATGGACATGGGTAGGGAATATTTATTGCTCGATGCTCAAATAATTGTAAAATGAAAAATAAATATGTAAATTATAACATATATCCTGAAAAATAGGTATATTTGCAAATGAAATTATATTTGCTATAGTATAAAAATTGTAAACCTAGACTTATAAAAAATATTTACATGGTTTTATTCAACTTGTAATTCTGTCTGTCTGTCTGATTGGGTCAAATTTACCTATGCGCTCAACGTTTTTATTTAGTAGTTCAACCATGTTTAAGTATATTGAGATGTCATTAAATTCATCTGTTACTTACATATATATCACTAAAAATTAGTAACATATTTTTTTTATTTAATTTTTTTATTGGTAAAGATATAAAAACTTAAAAAATTATAATATTTTCGCTGCCCCCTGTTAAGAATCGCTGTACTAGACAGTATGCGCATGGGGGTCCGCAGGGATTTTCCCAGGAGGTCCAATAAAACCTCAAAACATATGAGTTAAAATTTTGTCAATAAAGTTCTAATTATATATATCGTACATACTATATATATTTTAATACAAAAGAAGAAAAATAATTAAAAACAATTCGTATTTTTCCACTTAAAACATTTCAAAAGAATCGGAGCTAGGAAGCTAGGGGGTCCCCTCTGCTCCCCCATCTCCCACTCCCTGCGGACCCCCTTGAGTGTGCGATTTTCTGCATATCAGGAGGGAAGGAGCTTCATAATAAAATAAATTTAAAAATGAATTTTAGTTTTTAACCCCCCCCCCCCTAATTTTGGCCCCAGAAAAAAAAATATTTTCGTTATTATAGGTTCATTTTATAGTATATATTTCAATTTTTTTGGTTTTTTTTAGTTTGAAAATATTATATTTTTAATTTTTACCTCCAAGCCCCCTTAATTTTGTTTCGATATGCACCAAAACTGACATGTGAAATTCGGTTCTGATATACACACTGGTTTTTGAGCTAGTTCGTCCACAAAAATTTGGTAACGCACAGACTAACAAAATAACTAACAAACGGACAGACTAACGGACATTTTGCAAATCAGTTAATATCTCGAAAAATATAATTTTTTCAATGTTCACTTACTAGAGCTTTTTTGTAGACCGAAATGCCATGGTTTCGCCCAATTTTTTTAATCAAAATAGTTTCAGCCGTTTTTGAGATATTTCGAAAAAAAGAAGCAAAAAAAACACTTTTTTTCATGCACGATTACAATACTTTACCATATCCTGTATGGTAAAGTAAATATAAGTTAATAACTTTTAAGGAGTTAGGTGTTGGTTCTAGGTGAAACATTTTAATATAATAATAAAACTTGAGCAAGATGCGAGGTAGGTCACCCCCGAAATATATCAAATTCAAAACTCAATTTTGTTTTATTTCTTTTTTTGTGAAACCTTGCTCGCATCTTGCTCAAGTTTTATTATTACAAAAAATTAAGTTAGTTTAGACCAGGGTTGTCCAACCTTTAGGCTTACTCGGGCCACATTTGAAGAAAAAATTTTTCTTGGGTCGCAGATAAAATATACTAATACTATTCATATTTATTAATCAAAAAAGATAGTTAATACTGTAGAATAATGACCATAACAAAGGATATATTATGTAGATATGAGCTGTTTTTTTTTATTTTTGGAATCATTAAAATATCCAAAAGATTTTTAAAATAGTATTTAAATGTTTACCTTGTCTCTGTACATGAAGTTTTGAACAATATACCAGAACGCAGTAGTCCACAAAAATGCACAAATCGCGATACACCTATAAAACACAAATATTAAGCACTTGATCCGCTGGCTGCTTGACTCGAAATGAAATAAATGCATTTTAATGCAAAAAACAGAGCAAAGGGAAAAGAATCCCGTTACTTGATTAGATATCAGAAAGGAAAATAATTCCAGATAAAATAAAAACGTATTCAAGCAATGCCCAATTGATTGGAGATTGTTTTTAAAAGAACTAGCATGTGAGTGCGTCAAGGGATTTTTACTTAGCTTTTCGTCATTAATTAAAAATCAAGATTTTAAAGGAATAAACCTATAAATAAATATTTAATAAATAAAATAACAAATAATCATCTAATTGTATTAAATTCTATCACAAATTTACAAAATCAAATACAGTTTTAAAGGTGTTATGAGTATTATGACCAATTATTATTATTGGTTAAAAATAAACACTACCCAACCATATAATCACTAACAGACATTTTGACTAAATAATTAATAACTTTAAAAATATAAAACTTCAATATACGAGGTTTTATTGTAGAAATGTCTTTAAAATTAAAACTTTATTTTCTTAAAAAAATCCCAAGATGAGAGGTAAGGGGGACCCTTACCATCACTTCTCTTTTTGG
Organism: Forficula auricularia; assembly: GCA_024734495.1. NCBI lineage: Eukaryota > Metazoa > Arthropoda > Insecta > Dermaptera > Forficulidae > Forficula > Forficula auricularia. Next base: position 7,223,405 of record JALMQS010000127.1, read on the forward strand.
AGTGGTTCAAAAATTTATTTTTTAAGTGAGATATAAAAATAAATATTATATTCGAGCTGTGTATATAATATACTATAAGAATAAATTTAAAATTGCTTTAAAATTAAAACTTTATTTTCTTAAAAAAATCCCAAGATGAGAGGTAAGGGGGACCCTTACCATCACTTCTCTTTTTTTGAAATTTAATTTTTAAGAGAGATATAAAAATAAATATTCCAGCTCTCTATATAATATAATTACTGAAAATTACTGAAATAATAAATATTTTAGAAAATTTAAATACGAGATTAAGATAGGTAAAGACTACGAAACCCATGATCTCAACCAAAGTCACAAATTGTAGTAGTCAATCATGTGGAATTTTTAGAACCTTTCGGTTTTGCCTAAAGTTACATGGGGTCTCGTCCAGTAGTCAAAAAGGGCGATTTTTTGATTTAGTTCGTGGGAATGTATATATGTAAGTATGTATATCATATAAACTGAAATCCGGCAGAGGCTACCCATTGGCTGAATCCCTCTCCATTACTTAATTATATACATATACAGCCATCAAAATTGTATCAACTTTATAACCATTGAGGAATATCATCATGCTCGGACACCTTATACACAAATATGGCGCTCGTCTTCAAGGACTCATCAACTCTTAGGAACTGATGATGGCATTATTCAATTAAAGCCGAAACGTTTTCTATAATTGGGAGTTTTCCATTCAGCAGAGGCTACCCATTGGCTGAATCCCTCTCCATTACTTAATTATATACATATACAGCCATCAAAATTGTATCAATAAACTGGAATCCTATTAAAAGCTAAACTTTTCATTTCCCGAAGGAGTATGGTTGGGTTTTTATTTTTTAATTCTAATTCAGTTAATAATTTTTTGTATTTTTACTCTCCGACTCTTCGAATTCTAAGATCCTCAGATCTGAATATGGATGATCACATAGTGGTTTATCAATGAGGTCGGAAATGGATTCTGCTATTTCGATGCCGAGAGAGCCTAGGTCATAGTGATATTTATGGGCGTAGTTAGGGGGGAAGTGACCCACCCCTAAAGAACTCATTGTCCCTTCTAGAAAATCGAAAACTCAATTATTACGAGGCATCACTTATGTATTTCTCAATAAATTATTTCGTTACTTCAAAAAGTTTTCAATTCTACTAAAAAGTTAGTTGATCTCTAATCGGATTAGCGAAATTGAAACCTTGTGGTGACTAATTAGCTGGGCGGTTGTATGTGAACAGTTTTAAAATTGTAATTAGATTACAAGTTGACTCTTCGAGAGTCTCTCGGGAACTGATTCTCCTGGTTCAATGGAATTTTTAGCAGCAACTGGAAAAGGGGCTAGTTTTCAAATATTTAGTCGCCCAAACATAAAAATCTGTAATTTGTTATTAAAGAAATATATTAATAAGTGAGAATTTAAAGAAAGGTGTCGATCTTTTTCCGTACCCTTGAAAATTTTCTCCTGAATAAAATTCAAATAAAACAATCAAAATAGTTACATATATAAATTAATGCTTTTAAATCCATTTTAAATAAACTTTTCTTAACGATTTTAATTATTTAATAAAATAATTATTTAACTGCTTTGCACTGTTCTCCGACGCTTCTCGTGGAAGCCAGGCTCATTCCTGTCTATGGTATAATCGTATATTTAAATTATTTTATTTATTTATTTATTATATTATATTACTAGCTGCGCGTTCCGCCTTCGGCGGCCCTTTTGCTAGCCAGGGGACACGCCACCTGGACCCCAGCCCTCGAACCCCACTCTCACCCCCACTCCCACCCACCCAGCACCCCCCGCACCATGCCCTCACACCACCACCCCAAAACTCCATTCCGCACCCCAACCCACTAACCCCCAAAACTCCTCAAGCACTCCCACCCCCGCAACATGCGCCTGTTCCCAACCCCCGCCCCCACACCGCATCCCATCCAACCCGGACCCCACCCCGTGCCCTCCAACCCTGCGCACCACACCCCCGCCTAGCCCCCATCCCCGCTATGCCCCCTGGACTCCGCCCCGCACCACCTCCTGCACCCCCACCCTACTCCGCCTAACTCCTCACCCCACCCCCATTCCACCCCCGCACCCACCCTCCGCACCCAGTTTTTGCGTCTCTAGCCTTCTAGTGACCCAGAGATTATGTATACAAAATTTGGTTGAGTTTGGTCCAAGAGTAAGAATTTTCATATTTTGACCCTCCTAATAGTTTAAGAGTTATTTGATCATTTTCATTCGTGCACCCCCCCAAACCCCCTTTTGGGGTCAAAATATCAAAACGTTATATAGCTAAAAACGTAAGTTAGAAGACCTCTGATACAAATATGAAATTTCATAATAATCCCTTCAGCCGTTTTTGACGTGAATCGTGAGCAACTTTTCGCGGAAACCACTGAACCAGACAGAAATACAGACAGACATACAGACGGGAATTTTGTTGAGGGTGTTTTCGTTCATAACTTTGCTTGGTGCATTTAAATGTATTAAATTTAAATATGTTGAAAGATATTTAAATAGTGTAAAGTGAATGGACTTGATGAATTCATAACAAATAATGTGTCCCTAATGTCAAGAGACGGCCCAACTAACGTCTCGATAAAACAAACCAAAAATAATTATAAATAATAAAGAAAGTGATATTATTTTATCAATTTCATCTATCTAGAATTTCACAGTACTATGGTATTCTAATATAAGAAAATAGCATTTTGATTAAAAATTTTGTAGTTTAAAAGAAATTTTATGAAAAGATTCAATTTCTTCTCTGTGGGGAACGAATCAACTAGAAATGCCAAAAGATTTTTTTTTTTCTCATTACATATCCAATCAAACCTTTTAAAATTGCATATCTGTGTGTTTTTCCCTATTATCTTTTATAGAATTTTTTTTTATTAAAATATTTTTATTTTAAAAGGGTACTTTATTTGAAGCCTAATTAAAAAAATCGCTAATAACTCCTTTAAAATAATTTTTAAAAATATGATATTGATTAGATATTATAAGACAATTAATTATTAATAATTATATTCAATTTGGAACAAAATTGATTAAGTTATTTTTGAGAAATGGGTCAAAAACAATTTAAACCCCCAAAAACGACAAATAATTTATATCTCTAGAACGTCTTGACCGATTGAGTTCAAGTTGAGTGCAGTGGAGACTCCAGGCTTTAATTTTGGGGAGTCGGGTACCTTCCGGACTCTCTCCCACAAAAAATTTTAAAATTATAGGCTTCAAATGTAATTTTTAGAGGTTGAAGGAGACAACAAAGAGTGTGTCTTCTGATGGAATTATAAATTTTATTTAAAACGAGAATATGGTTTCGAGGGCTTTGCCCTCTTCATACATACATTAATTCCTGTGAAACAATTGTAATAGACTGATAAAGAGGGGAAAGTCCTCGAAACTATAGTCTCGTTGTAAATAAATTTTATAATTCCAGCAGAAGACACACTCTTTTATTGTCTCCTTCAATATGTATTATCAATGAAAACTCTTAAGTACTTTTCGGTAGAGCCTAAATTTTACGCAGCCTTGAATCAAAGATGGCGAATGGATTGCCTATATTCAGGCTCTTTTATTGTTTCCTTAAATATATAAAAATTCTGCTACCCTAGGCAAAAAAACTTTCACTTTAATCTTTAGAGGTTTTAGATAAAATTTATTTATTAATAGATCAATAGTGTATTTTTTCTTATTTTTCCTATGGGCTTAGATAACCAATAGCTATAGTATTGTAGTAAAAAAAAATAAACAGCCCGCCCCGGGCCCTCCAAGAGTTCAGGCCCCTGCCATTTGCCCCCCTCTCTGGGCGGCTCTAAAAAATTATTTATTTTATAATTTCTTAGCACTTATTTCAGCACCAATATACCATCTATATCAGAATACTCAGGAAACTTTTTAGAGATTTTTTTAATGATAATGATGAGAGAAGGAGTTACACCAAAAAGGTGCAACCCCTAAAGGCCTGGGTTGGCCCCTCCATCGCGAAAAAAAGAAGAAAGAATTTTATGGTTTGGGCGGGGGTCGAAGGTATCTGTGGATACGGGTCTTAAATAGCTGAATGTTATAAGTCTTGGGAAAGATGGTGTCAGGAGCGAGTTCCAGTCTCTGGAGGTCATAGAGATAAAAGAGTTGGCAAAAGCGCTTGTTCGACTTTTATCCAATTTGACAGCGAAGGGGTGCTGAGCGTTAGAAAACCGCGTGTTTCTCGTAAAGAGGGCATTAGGGGGGATAATTGATTTCAGCTCGACTGAACAGACACCGTGATAGTATCTTTAGTAAAGGGAAAGGGCAGAAACGGTTCTTCGGTGAGCCAGGGAGTCGAGTGAGTTGGTTAGAGCCGAGTCTCCTATTAGTTTAATTGCTCGCTTCTGAATTGCATCCAGTGTAGCAAGAGAATGCTTGGAGGCACCCCTCCACAGATGAGAGCCATATTCGAGACAGGGACGAATTTGAGCCTTATACAGTATAAGAAGTTGACTGGGAGTATAACAGAGTCTAGACCTAAATAGGAGACCAAGCTTGCGCGCTGCAGCTTTAGCAGTGGTTGAGATATGGTCATTCCATGAAAGGCCAGACCCTAGAGTTACGCCTATATGGCCGATATGGCCTCATGTGAGCTTTGGGGCGGCCGGATATAAAAAATTATACTTAAATTATATTAATAATTTGGCATTAATATTTGATATAGTAAATATTTGTGAATTAATTCCGTAATAGTTGCGGGCCTGATGGAAAAGTTTCAAGAGCCGGATTTGGCAGGCGAGCCGTAGTTTGGGAAACCCTGATATAGATAAAGAAGATTCTTCAAGATCCGGGTACTCAGAGCTTCGACTCAACCCTTTCCTTAATCATTCATTGTTTTTTATTCTCTTGGGTAATAGAAGGGTAATACAAGAAGATGCGCCTATTCTTGGATCCGATCAAAATTGAACATAAATCAAATCAAATGGACGCGGTGCACACAGCTTGACGTCACTAGAGAAACTTCAGAAACTGACTAGAAAGATTCCCTGCAGATAGCGCCACCAGTTTTTATTTAGAAAACTTGGAATGTCTTCAAATTTGACATATATTTGTTTTTAAGACTATTTAATTATACTTATTCAACTATATATATATTATAAATTGGCTTTGTATTCTTAAATAAAAATGGCTGTGCCTCCAGCAGCACTTGTAAATAGAAATAAGAAACATTTTATGGGTGTCCCTGCACCCTTAGGATATGTTGCTGGAGTTGGACGAGGGTAATTTAGGATTTTTCTTAAATATATCATTCTATTAATTATAAATTAAATTTAACTTTCAATTTTTATTCTAGAGCTACAGGTTTCACAACACGATCTGATATTGGTCCTGCCCGAGATGCTAATGATGTTTCGTAAATATATCCACTTTTATAAGAAACATTTCTTTATATATAAATATAATACACAGTAGGTAATTATTTCATATGTTTACGTTTTAGTGATGATCGTCATGCACCTCCAAATAAAAGAAAAAAAGGCCAACAAAAAGAAGAAGAAGAGGATGAAGATGAAGATCTCAACGATTCAAATTATGACGAAGTAAGGATAACCTCCCAAACATATCATTCGACTCAAACTCACTAGAATTCAGGGATAAAATTTCAATGCTAGGCGTAACTCGAGGGTCTGACCTTTCATGGAATGACCATATCTCAACCACTGCTAAAGCTGCAGCGCGCAAGCTTGGTCTCCTATTTAGGTCTAGACGCTGTTATACTCCCAGTCAACTCCTTATGCTGTATAAGGCTCAAATTCGTCCCTGTCTCGAATATGGCTCTCATCTGTGGAGGGGTGCCTCCAAGCATTCTCTTGCCACACTGGATGCAATTCAGAAGCGAGCAATTAAACTAATAGGAGAACCGGCTCTAACCAACTCACTCGACTCCCTGGCTCACCGAAGAACCGTTTCTGCCCTTTCTCTGTACTACAGATACTATCACGGTGTCTGTTCAGTCGAGCTGAAATCAATTATCCCCCCTAATGCCCTCTTTACGCGAAACACGCGGTTTTCTAACGCTCAGCACCCCTTCGCTGTCAAATTGGATAAAATTCGAACAAGCGCTTTCGCCAACTCTTTTATCCCTTTGACCTCCAGAGACTGGAACTCGCTCCCTGCCACCATCTTTCCCGCGACCTATAACCTTCAGCTATTTAAGACCCGTATCCACAGATACCTTCGACCCCCGCCCAACCCATAAAATTCTTTCTTCTTCTTTTCACGATGGAGGGGCCAACCCAGGCCTTTAGGGGTTGCACCTTTTTTGGTGTAACTCCTTCTCTCATCATTATCATAAAAAAAAAAAAAAAAAAACAATTCGATCTGTACTTCTATGAACTTAAAGCGTGAAATCATTTGCTCTTCTTCTTCCGGATTTCTACGTCTGGCGACGCTTCTCCGTTCCCAATTTCCACGTTTCACGGTCCCAGACATCCACAATCTCGAGATTTCTGGAACTCATAGCCTTCACCTCGTCCACCCAGAAGCGCCTGGGTCGACCTCATTTGCGTCTTTCGGGGGGGATCCATTCTAGAGCCTGTTTTTTTTTTTTTATAATTCAATCGAATGCAAGAAGGGGTGCACCAGTAAAGATGCAGCCCCTATGGATCTGGAAAGACCCTTGCATTACCGAAGAGAAGGGAAAGTTGATTAAGTGAGAGGGTGTAGACGTAGGTGTCTATGCACTCGGGTTTTGAAGGTTTGAAGATTATAAGTGCTGGGAAAGATGGAGGCTGGGAGAGAGTTCCAGTTCTTTGAAGTCATGGGGATATATGTATTGGCGAATGAACTGGTCCGGCACTTTTCTAATTTGACCGAGAAAGAGTGTTGGGAGTCGGCAAAAAGCGTGCTACGTGCAAAGCATGCTTTGGGGGGATATTGATTTTATCTCATCAGAGCACCTACCGTGATAGTATTATAGAAAAGGGAAAGGGCAGAGACATTTCTTCGATGAGTCGAGGGAGTCGGTGAGGGTAGAATCGTCAATTAGCCTGACGGCTCGTTTCTGAATTGCATCTAGGGTAGCAAGAGAATATTTAGAGGCTCTTCTCCATAGATGAGAGCCGTATTCGAGACAGGGTCGGATTTGGGCCTTGTAGATGGTGAGAAGATGTGGGGGCTTGTAAAATCGTTTGGACCTGAATAAGTAACCAATCTTCCTTGCTGCAGATTTCGCCACAGAAGAGATGTGTTCATTCCAAGACAGAGACGCCCAACATGGATAGGCTGTCACACATTTTCAGGGTATTCGAATCGAAGGGAATATCAGGGAAATTTTTATTTTCGCGCCTAGAAATTAGACAACATTGAGTCTTGTTTGCATTAAAGTTAACTAAATTTTGAGAGCCCCATTTATTCAGTTTGTCTAGGTCGAGAGTGATTGAGGAGGCAACATTGATTCGATTATTCGGGAGTGAGGGTTTGCCGTGCAGAGTACTATCGTCGGCGTAACAATGAGTGGGGTTTGACGTTTTTGGGATACGTTCTTCGTCCATCCTTTTTACGTGTCCAAAACAGACTAATTGTTTTGTTTTTTTGGATTTCGTCAATAAGGTCCCCTTTCATGCTCATTCGTCTTCTTATCTCTTCGTTTCGAACTCTATCAGTTCTCGTCAATCCACAACTTCTTCTTTCCATTTCAGTGGCTAAAAGTCGGCCTCGGTTTCCTACTCCGAAATCCCATACCTCTGCTCCTTAGGCAGGGCCGTGCGGTAGATTTTCTCAGTATGATGCAAGTCTTCGAAATGCCGCCCTTTAAATGTTTTTTCTTTAAAATAAACTTCGATACTATTTTTATTTTGAAAATATAAACTAGGTTCTTTAAAATAATGATAACAACGATCAACTACATCAATCTATTACATTTTAACCCTTCTAAATTTAACTTTAACAATTGGTTAATTAGGATGTGTATTCAATGAAGATTCAATAGAAATTAAAGGCAGATTTCTAAGTTTTGTTTAGTTTATTGAACTTCTTACGTAGTTTTTTTATTAATTTTAATTTGTGAAAAAACTTCTTTTCCCACTAGCTATAGAGACAGGGAGTGCTAATAAAATTCTCAGAGCTACACAGAGTATTCGGATACAAAATAATTAAGTTTTTTGGCACAAATAATTTAAAACATCCAACGGTTTCATAGAATATGGTAGCATTCGGGATACATCACGTAATTCTTCTTAAAGATCATTTATATATATTTGATTTATTTTCTACTGAAAGTATTGACAGACACTGGTTTTTTTGTCATCTATATCCTTGAGTTTTAAAATGTCTTATAAAAACTGAAAATTTTGGCTATGGGTTTTCAGAAGCGTGATTATCGTTCATTCAAAGAATTAAGGGTAATGTCCAGAATATAAGTGAAAAAGTTTATTTTAAATTTAATCTCCTCTGTTAAAGGTTCATCGGCAGTTTCTTCTTAGTTAAATTAACGCTTTTTCCTTCTTGCTCTAACTTTAGTTTTTGAAGGAATTCCTGTGCATTCAAGATTTTCTGCAGCAATTTTCATCTGATCATTTCCAGATTGTCCATAACTTTTCACTTTTTGTATGGTACATGGACCAATAGAGAATAGCATTGTGTAAATATAATTAATTATTGAATGGTTCCAATTGTATTTTGATTTCGCTGCTTATGCCGCTCCCTTACTGTGCCGCCTGATGCGACCGCCTCTCTGCATCATAGCACGGCACGGCCCTGTCCATAGGTAGTAACACTACGAACGAGGCTGGTATAGATTTTCATTTTTGTGGATCTCCTAATCCTTTTGTCCCATAAAACTGAGTGCAAGGCCCTTGTAATCTTTCTACCCTTGATAATCCTTTCGTTTACTTCCATGCGGCTATTTCCATCTTTATTAAATATTACACCCAAATATTTATATTTTTCAACCCCCGGATAAATCTTCCTTCCTCCAATATTAGGTCCGATATCATATCATTTCTCATTTCATATGGGAAATGATATGAAATCATTTATTGTTTTAGAATTAATATAACAAACATTTAAAAAAAATAATGCATAAGGCAGGGATGGGGTGGTTAAGACCTAAAACCCTCTTCTAATTCTTTAGAAGTGAATAAAATATAATGTACAAGGGTGGGGGGGGCTACTTTTCATGAAAATGGGAAGGTGAGTCATGAAGCTAAGGGGATGGGCACCCCTGCATAATGCCCAGAGTAGTAATGTTAAAAAAAAAATCACGAGAGGTTATCAACAAATCAACTACCAAATCCGAGATATTATCCTCTTCTTCTTCTTCTTCGTCTGTCTATCCACTAATGGATGTTCGCGACCACATTCTGCATCCCCTCTCTATCCCTCGCGATGTGCAGAAGTTCCTGAACGCTGTGAACACCCGTCCATTGTCTGACATTCCGCAACCACGATATCTTCTTTCACCCTATCCCTCGTTTGCCTTCTATTTTTCCCTCTAGAATCAGTTGAAATAGTTGGTACTTAGAATTTCTCCTTATATGTCTCAAATATGCCGTCTTACTTTTCTTTATGATGTTGTTGAACAGTTCACGGTCTCTGTGGACTCTTCTCAGAACTTGCTCGTTACTTATTTTTGCCCTCCATGATATCTTGAAGATCCTGTGATAGACCAACATCTCGAAGTCTTCTAATTTATTAATGATGTTTACTTTCAGGGTCCAGCCCTCCATCCCATAGAGAAGTACTGACCATGCATAGCACCTAGTGAACCTGAGCCTGAGGTTCAGATCGAAGTCGGTGCCAATTGAGCACTTTCCTTAGATTAAAAATTGCATTGTGAGCCTGTTCAATGCGGCTTTTGATTTCGATGTCTGATGCCCATTCCTCGCAGAGCCATGTTCCAAGATATTTAAATTTGCTGACTCGTTCTATAGGTCTTTCATTTAACGTTATCCTGGCATTTGCAAACATTTGGGGTTGTCTGGTGATGACCATGATTTTCGTCTTCTATATATTAATATTTAGGCCCATGTTTTTACTATGTTCCCCTATCCTGTTCACCAGTTGTTGTATGTCAAGATCAGGCCCGCATTATCCAATAGGCCATTTAGTTAATAGTTGTGTCAAATTTTTAATCCGATTGAAATAAAGGAAGGGGGTGTAAATTAGTCATGTCGCAAAATAAATATTTTAATCGTTCATATCTCGTCTTCGGTAAGTCGCAGAGCCTTGAAATTTTAAATTTAAAGTATCTAGAGGCTACAAGAAGTACCACGAATGTACCCCTCCTGCGTTTCACAACCATAAATCTCAGAGATACGAAATTCGAAACTTAAGCACGATGTAGGCTAGAAGGGGTACAACAAGCTTTTGGTTGAAATCGGAACACCGTAAGTGGACATTTAAATGAAAGATTTTTCTAAATTGGTGTAGGTACTTATCAAGTGTCATGAGTTATTTTAGTTGTGTATAGATTTTAATCCGGAAGGGGTTGAAAATTAGGAGTGTCGTAAAATAAATATTTTAATCATTCATATATCATCTACAGTAAGTCGCAGAGCCGTGAAATTTGAAACTTGACCTATTTAGAGGCAAAAAGTTACCGAGCATCGCTCGGTGCTCTTAGCACTATTATTTATTTTTTTTTTAATGCAATCGAATGCAAGAAGAGGTGCACCAGTAAAGATGCAGCCCTATGGATCTCGAAAGACCCTTGCATTACCGAAGAGAAGAGAAAGTAGATTAAGTGAGAGGGTGTAGACGTAGGTGTCTATGCACTCCGGTTTTGAAGGTTTGAAGATTATAGGTGCTGGGAAAGATGGAGGCTGGGAGAGGGAGTTCCAGTTCCTTGAAGTCATGGGGATATATGTATTCGCGAATGAAGTGGTCCGGCACTTTTCTAATTTGACCGCGAGAGAGTCTTGGGAGTCGGCAAAACGCGTGCTACGTGCAAAGCATGCTTTGGGAAATTATTGATTTTATCTCATCGGAGCACCTGCCGTGATAGTATCTATAGAAAAGGGAAAGGGCAGAGACATTTCTTCGATGAGCCAGCGAGTCGAGGGAGTCGGTGAGGGTAGAATCGTCAATTAGCCTGATGGCTCGTTTCTGAATTGCATCCAGGGTAGCAAGAGAGTATTTTGAAGCTCCTCTCCATAGATGAGAGCCGTATTCGAGACAGGGGCGGATTTGGGCCTTGTAGATGGTGAGAAGTTGTGGGGGTTTGTAAAATCGCTTGGACCTGAATAAGAAGCCAATCTTCCTTGCTGCAGATTTCGCTTAAAAGATTTATACTTAAAATATTCTCGATTGTTCAAATTATTAATAAAACTTCCTTATTCTTCTTATTAATCTTGCATTATTAAAAGAGAAAGTCAAAATATTCTTAATTTTTGAAAAATGTATTATTGTTAAAACATGGCCTAGTCGAACCATCTTCATTATATTAAGCTATTATATTAATTAAATTTTTTCATTCTATATTATTTTTTCATGTGTTAATACCTAGATTAAAGATATTCTATAATTAAATAATTCAAATAGTTATTGAAATTATTGTTTTATTATATTTATGACAAAAACATCCCATCAATTTAACAAGAAAATTTAAATCAAGTCACTTAAGTTCTGGAAGAATTTTATTAAAGATATAATCACACAAATTTAATTTTTCTGTCTAGTTTACAGGATATGGAGGATCTTTGTTTAGTAAAGATCCCTATGATAAAGATGACGAGGAAGCTGATCAAATATACGAAGCTATAGATAAACGAATGGATGAAAAACGTAAAGAATATCGGGAAAAAGATTAAAGAAGAATTAGAAAGGTATCGACAAGAACGGCCAAAAATCCAACAACAATTTAGTGATCTGAAAAGAGGTCTTATTTTTATTTTTAACTTTCAAAATTAATATACCTACAGGGTGGGGCATAAAGATCTACCACATTTTGAAGAGGTTTTAAAAAATGAAAAATTTAACTAGAAAAAAACAATATATTTTTGAAAGAATATAATTTTTTTTAATGTGTTTTAAACATTATATCAGACAAAAAAAAAAAAAGGGGGGGGGGTCAAAAATGAAAATTCTAGTCGATTTCGACCAAACTTATACCAAATTGTGTATACATAATCTGTGGGCTCCAAAAAAGGCTAGAAATGCAAAAACTAACCACCAAAATGGGGGGGGGGGGGGGGTCAAAAATGAAAATTCTAGCCATTTTTTTTGACCAAACTTAGCCAAATTTTGTATACATATTCTGTGGAGGCTTAAAAAAGACTAGAAATGCGAAAACTAACCACCCAAAATGAGTGGGAGGGTCAAAAATGAAAATTCTAGCCCTTTCGGCTAAACTTGTATACAAAATTTGGTTAGTTTTTGCATTTCTAGCCTTCTGAGGGCACAGAATATTAGTATACAAAATTTGGTTGAGTTTGGTCGAAAGGGCTAGAATTTTCATTCCCCCCCCCATTTTTTGTCTGTTAATGTTTAAAACAAATTTAAAAAAATGATGTTCTTTTCAAAATATATTCAGTTTTTTTCTAGTTAAATTTTTCATTTTTTATACCGCTTCAAAATGTGGTAGATTTTATGCCCCATGTTGTATAATAATAAAATAAATAATTATTATCAAATTTAATTATTTATTAGAGTAAAATTTCCTATTGAATATTTTTTACATTTACTCATATGTTATTTTGATTATTAATTTTTAAAACATTTTCTACAGGTCTTACTAATGTTAGTGAGGACGAATGGGAGAAATGTTCCCGAAGTAGGGGATGCTCGAAGGAATAGAAAAATGAGGAATCCCCGAGCCGAAAAGATTACCCCTCTTCCCGATTCTGTTCTTGCACGAAATTTCTTCTGTATCACCACATTTCTCCAGTGTCTCTCTCTCTGCCTCTTCAACCTATATAATAAAATTTTGGTTTTGAAGTAAATTTTCATTCTTAGAAATCCCACATCTCATATCTTCCATTGGGAGCAAATACTCTAATTTAGGTCTTTCCGTTTCCTTTAACTTCCCACTTTACTCTAAAAAATACTCCTTTAGTTTAAATTTGATAATTTCAATTTAGAAATTATTTTATAGGTCTTTTAAAATTAATCATTTAATTTTTGTTCAATTAAGAATCGGATAATTTTTCTTCTAGTACCATACTCGATTACGAGCCTTGGCGATTACTATGTGGACATTAAGAGATTATCATCTCTAGTAATTTTCCCGTGAAAATTGTTCATAAAAGAGTTCTTTCTCGTTGCATTCCTCTGTATTCAGTGAGGAGCCTTGAATTTGTCAAAAGTGAACATGTTTTTGATTGAAACAAGATTTTATCATGATCACCTCGATCGGACATCGATCGCTCAGACGAAAAGCGCAATTGAATAATAGTTACTATTTAATTGGTATAATTTAGCATTGACCAATAAAAATTAATTAGTTCTAAATAAACCTAGTGTCAAAAATTGACTATAATTTATGTTACTTATTTATAATAATAATAAAGATAAGTTAGATTTTTTTAATGCAATCGAATGCAAGAAGGGGCGCACCAGTAAAGATGCAGCCCCTATGGATCAAGAAAGACCCTTGCATTACCGAAGAGAAGGGAAAGCTGATTAAATGAGAGGGTGGAGCCGTAGGTGTTAATGCACTGGGATTTTGAAGGTTTGAAGATTATAAGTGCTGGGAAAGATGGAGGCTGGGAGAGAGTTCCAGTTCCTTGAAGTCATGGGGATATACGTATTGGCGAATGAAGTGGTCCGGAATTTTTCTAATTTGACCGCGAAAGAGTGTTAGGAGTCGGCAAAACGCGTGCTACGCGCAAAGCATGCTTTGGGGGGAATTATTGATTTTATCTCATCAGAGCACCTGCCGTGATAGTATCTATAGAAAAGGGAAAGGGCAGAGATATTTCTTCAATGAGCTAGTGAGTCGAGGGAGTCGGTGAGAGTAGAATCGTCAATTAGACTGACGGCCCGTTTCTGAATTGCATCCAGGGTAGCAAGAGAATATTTAGAGGCTCCTCTCCATAGATGAGAGTCGTATTCGAGACAGGGGCGGATTTGGGCCTTGTAGATGGTGAGAAGTTCAAGTGGCGTGAAAAATAGCTTGGACCTGAATAAGTGACCAATCTTCCTTGCTGCAGATTTCGCCACAGAGGAGATGTGTTCATTCCAAGACAGGTCAGATGCGACAGAGACGCCCAACATGGATATGATGTCGCACATTTTCAGTGTATCGAAGTGAATATCAGGGAAATTTTTATTTTCGCGCCTAGAAATTAGACAACATTGAGTCTTGCTTGCATTAAACTTAACTAAATTTTGAGAGCCCTATTTTTCGGTTTCTCTAGGTCTAGAGTGATTGATGAGGCAACATTGTTTCGATTATTCGGGAGTGAGGGCTTGCCGTGCAGAGTGCTATCGTCGGCGTAACAATGAGTGGGGTTTGACATTAGATCGATGAGGTCGTTTATGATTTATATTAGGAAGAGCGTGGCGGAGATGCCGAGGCTTGGGGAACACCAGCATTTGTGGAGAAAGATTCAGATGACATTCCATCCACCACAACTCTGATGCTAAAGTTTGTCAGAAAGCTTTCTATCCATTTGTGAAGTATGTTGGTGTGAATCCAAAGGCTATCAGTTTAGCCCAAGAAGATTTTTGTGCCAATGAGATGGGGGGGGGGAGTAATGGGGCAGTGTCGCCCTTATAAAACTCATTGTCCCTAGAAAAATCGACAGTATTGAAGAAATAAACTGTTTCACTTATGTGTTTCTCATTAAATTATTTCGTTACTTCCAAAAATTTATCAATTCTACTACAAAGTTAGTTGATCTCTAATTGTATTACACGAATTTGAAATTCTGTGGTGGCTAATCAGCTGGCCGATTGTCTCCCCCCCCCTAGAAACTCTCTAACTACGCCAATGAAAATAAGATTACTGGAAATAAGCCAATTTTTTAATTGGTCCCTTCATTCAATCTAAAAAATGATTTAAAATAGATAATAGAGGAGACCAGTGACCATATGGACACGTGGTGAGAATGGACAACTCAAAAACTAGCCTCTTGTTTAAAATGTCGAGCCAAAAAATACTATCATAGTTTAGCAGTACTGTGATCTCGTCATATTTTATGGATAGCCTTCGATATAAACATGAACGTTAAAAATATTTGATTTTTTTGATTTTTTCATGTCTCCATGTAATTTTTGAAAGGAGGTGCATCATAAGCTATATCGTTAATTAATTAATTGTAGAAATCCAAAATAGTTTTTATCAGACATGGAGGGGCCATTAGCTATCATTTATAGTGTTTATAGATGTATCGAATGTACCTACCTTAGTGATGTCACTAGCGACACAGATGAGAATAGTGGCAGTCTCCAGTTGGACGGGTGTCATCGAGAATGTGATGGTTTCGTTAAAGATTGGAGAATCCGTGCCCTGTCGAGAAGTGGTCTTCTTCCGCTTGGTAACTCGCCGTGCTCCGGAGAGATGATACACGCGAACGAATGATTCTAGATACACACCAAATCAACCCATCAAAAACTATATCAAAAGAGTCTGGATTCTTTTACCTTGTATAAATGAACAAAGGTAATTCGTCTTTGTGCCAAACTATTCATGTTACCAAGACGAAGAAGTTCTTGGATTTCGGGCTTCGTACCTTCTGTATTTCAGTTCAAAAATCCAGGAAATAAGAAAACATATTTTAGTAAAGGTGTGACAAGCTTATTAATGATGGTTGTAAATAATGAGCTGAAATTCAGCACAGAAGTTTGTATTACTAATTCACACCTCTGTACCGAGTCTCGATATTCTAGCTTAAAAGAGTTCATTAAAAGACATCAATGAGAATTTCCTCTGCTTGAAGCAAATAAATATAAATATATAACGAATATAAATATGAATATTTATTTGTTAGTGACTCGTAGTTTTGAAGGTTTGGCCTGTCAACAAGTCTTTAAATAGAAATATTTCATATGTATTTCTCATGCGGGTTCAAATGTCCGATTTTGAATATAGATAAATTCATTTTACTGTAATAACAAGGTGGTCAATCGTTTGTTATGTTATAACAATAAAACGAATTTATTTATATTCAATCGGTTATTTTAACCTACGAAATAACAGATAAAATATTTATAATTAAAACGACTGTTGACAGGTCAAACCTTCAAAACTATATTCTCTAACAAATAAATTTACATATTTATATTTCGTAATACTATATAATATATGTACCAGTGTACCTATATTTATATGCATCAAGCAGGGACAACCTCATTGATCTCTCTTTATGAATCAACAACTCCGCTACTCTCGGCAAAATAAAATCACTAAAATTTGCGGAAAGAATAGGCACTTAGTCTAAAGAAGTTTTCAATTTTTACTATAATTTAGTGTATTATAGAATTCGGTAGAGAAGAAATTATTAATATTATTATTATTGATTTAGAAATATTTGTCTCCGTAATTTATAAATGATTAAATAAAAGATTCGTAGGGACGTGGACAAAATATTAGTTTTTCAAAAACAAAAATTATTAGGTATAGTTGAACGTTTCGTCGATCTATTTTGACTTCCATCAGGAACTTAGATTTTATTTTTAAATGTCACCAATGAATATATGGCATTTAATTAATTAAATTCATGACATTTAAAGCAATATAATAAACTTTATATTTATTTATTTTTACTTTACCATACAGGGTATGGTCAAGTATTGTAATCGTGCATGAAAAAAGTTGTTTTTTTTCCTTCTTTTTAGGAAATATCTCAAAAAACGGCTGAAACTATTTTGATTAAAAAAATTGAGCATGGCATTTTACTCTACAAAAAGGCTCTAATAAGTGAACATCGAAAAAATTATATTTTTCGATATAATAATTGTTTTGTCAAAATGTCTGTTAGTTAGTTAGTCTGTGCGATACCAAATTTTTGTGGACGAGTTAGCTCAAAAACTTAGTGTGAATATCGAAACCAAATTTCACACGTAGTTTTGGTCCATTGAGATTAAGAGCTGATTAGATTTTAGTGCATATCGACCCAAAATTAAGGGGGGTGGAGGGGGGGGGGGGGGTTAAAAATTAAAAATCTACGTCGTTTGAGCATATTCAACCAAATTTTGTATACATAATCAGTGGCCCTCCAGAAGTCTAAAAATGCAAAAACTAACCGCCCAAAATGGGGGTGGGGGTGGGGGGTGGAGGGTAAAAAAATGAAAATCTTGGCCATTTACCAAACTCAACCAAATTTTGTATACATAATCAGTGAGTCCCCAGAAGTCTAAAAATTCAAAAACTAACCCCCCCCCCTATGATTTTATTAAATATTAAATATAAGGAGAGGGGCCAAGTTGTATGGTAAAGTCAAGTGGATGGCCACATCAGAACACGTCAGCTTATTTATATTTATAAACAAATGCTCTGATTCAGTTGTCCTCATGGAGCAATAAAAAAGTACATTATATAGATGACGAAACGTAAGACTTTGATTTGATTAAAGTTTATTTTTGAAAAATAAAAAAAAATATTTTGTCCACATTCATGGTGATCTTTAATTACAATTTTTGTTATTAATATGCAATAAGAGAATTTCAATTTCTTATTATATAATAAGTGATAAGAGTAAAGAAAGAAAGGTAGATTAACCCCTTAGGTCCGCCAGGCACTCCCAGCAAGGAAGTTAAAAGTAAATCAGTGCTCTCGAATTATAAAAAAACAATCAAAATTTGTATTAAAAAAATTAAAATAAATCAATTAGTAATCTGTCATCCCATTACTTAGGAAAAAATATTAATTACTAGATAAGATAGCAAGGGAAGTCTGCCGTGCGGGATGCTGTATTAAACTCACTCGAATTTTTTATCGCTATTCAAAATAAGCTACTTATAATATTATTTTGGGTACAACGCCAAAGGCAACTTCAAAAAGATAGAAAGTTAAAATTAGTGACCTCCTGTGTCAAGCAAAGTTAAAAATTCTTAGAAACTAAAAAATTCAAAAGAAGGTGTAATCTATTTTAGATCAGAGTTAGAATGGATTGTTTTTAATTATATGTCATAAGGGCTAATTTTATCCTTGATTTTCTTATGAAATTTAAAATCTATTTCGATCGAAGAATTCAGTAAAAAAGAAATTATTATTATTATATACCTACAAGTTTACGGGCTTCTCAGCAATCACTTAGGGTCGGTTGCATGTCGCAAAGTAACTGCTTTTTACCACTAACACATAGATAAGTGTTCACCCTATTTTGGCCTATACAAATCTTTTATGTATTTTTTAGAGTTTTTTTTATAGCATATCTACTTACCAGAGCTTTAAAGTATAAAAAGAAAATACTAACATCTTAATGTTTGAGTACGTTATGGAGGTTTGAAGAATGAAAAACGAGTAGAGTAGTGAAGCTCTCTAATTTGGACTGTAAAAATACTTCTATTTTTTAAATCATATCTACTTATCGAGGCAATCAAGAATAAAAAAAGAGAATACTAAAATCTTCATTTTTTTGAGTACGTATAGGAGTTTGAATAGTGAGAAAAAATTGAAAATTTCATAATTTACCAAAAAAACTGAGATGTAAAAGAATTGTTTTAAGTGCTAATTCCTACTATATTTGGGTATAGGAATCGAAATATTACTCAATAAACTTAAATATCACAGACCTGTATAATTTAACATTACTTACTCTTTAACATAAATTCATCTGTTTAACTTACTAAACTCATCCAAACTTCCATTTAGGTAGAAATAGTTGAGACAGTCAGCTCGAACAATGGTCAGGCAAAGTCGTTGGGCAGTAGGAAGGTAGCTCAATCCAATCAGAATCCGACCGTAATCCTATAATAAAATACAAGCTCAATATTAAAATCCTAGAAACATAAACAGACAATTTTTGGATGTATATAATCTTTTAAATATTTAACATTAAGTAATAAAACTTTGGCGGTTTTGAGATTTTTGACAATTACATTTTTTTTTTAATAATCGTGGGTTTAATTCAAAACTACTATGCTT
This sequence comes from Forficula auricularia, assembly GCA_024734495.1. Taxonomy (NCBI): domain Eukaryota; kingdom Metazoa; phylum Arthropoda; class Insecta; order Dermaptera; family Forficulidae; genus Forficula; species Forficula auricularia. The sequence continues at coordinate 7,242,419 of JALMQS010000127.1, forward strand.
CTCCTCAATCAGTTTAGAAAACAGGAAGATGCTATTGAAGACATATGTATGGCGCATAGCCATGTACGGGTGTGAAACCTGGACAATTAGAAAAGCGGAGAGAAAGAGATTAGAGGCTTTCGAAATGTGGTGCTACAGAAGAATGATGAATATCAAATGGATGGATAAAATTACAAATGAAGAAGTTCTTAGGAAGAATCGGAGAAAGAAGAACCTTGTGGAAGAGTTTGAAGAAAAGAAGAGGTCAGATGATGGGACACACACTGAGACATGGGGGACTGCTTAGGGATATCTTGTAGGGGGAGGTGGGAAATAAAAGGGGAAGGGGAAGGCCCAGATTAGAATATTTCAACCAAATAATTGGGGATATGGAATGCGAGACATTTAGAGAGGTCAAAGAGCTGGCGGGGGACAGAGTCGAGTGGAGACGGATGGTTTCATCAAACCAGTCTTAGGACTGTATACTCAATGATGATGATGAAATAATCGTAATTCTTCATTTTTAGGGTTCTAAGTAAAACGGAACCCAACTAGTGTCGAGACAATGTCTGCCTGTACGTATGTCAACATATTAGCTCGAAAACTAATTAAGATACAAACACGAAATTCCAAACTTATATGTATTCATTTACCCGAAATCAAAACTATCTAGCCTTATTTCTATTTAAATTGGAAAGGTTATATATGGGTACAGTGGCGCAACCACGAGAGGGGCTTAAGGGGGCTGAAGCCTCGCCCCCAAACAAGGAAAAAAAAATGAAAGTGAAAATTTATTTTTTCTCTAAAATTTTTTTTATAAACATTCAAAAAACAATCCATATCTGACCTTTTATTAATTGAATTTTTGTTATTTAAAATTTCGATCATTTCAAAATTAATCTTTTTTCCAAGTTATATTCTTTATCTAAAATTTTGGGATTAGAAAAGTCAAAATTGTGTTTAAGGTTAGTAGAATGGTTAGCCAGCATTGTGCATTCAGAATTTTTCATTCTAATTGAATATTTATGCTCGTAAATTCGAGATTTTAAGTATTGTTTAGTCTGTCCTATATATGTTCCGTCACAATTTAAACAATCAATTTTATAAACTAAATTATTTTGATTCAAAAGAGGATCTTTGTCTTTTAATTTTGAAAATAGGAATGATAACGAATTAGTAGGTTTGAAGGTGGCATGAATATTTATGAATAAATAATATTTTTTAATATAATCGGATAACCCTTTTATATATGGGAAAGAGTTGTATCTTAAATTTTCTTTATCAATGTCACTGGGGATTCTACGGTAACTGTGGCGCCGCGATCTGACGACGGATTCTTATAGTACTCACCAAAATAAGACGAAAATGAAGAATACCATTTTTTGAGATTTCGCTTAGTTTTCGAGATATCCAGTTTAAAAAATAGTGTTTTTTGTATTTATTTTATTTTATTTTTCATTTGTTTTTTTATTGAAACCTTGGAAACCTTTGTTAGTAAGTCACAAGGGGTCCCGTGTGGCGCCGCTATCTGATGACGGATTCTTTTAGAACTGACAAAATAAGTAGGAAAGTAAAAATAAAATTTTAAACTACAAATTTGAACTGAAATTGAGTTTATGGACCGTGATGTCTCAAATTGTCTCAAGTGAGCGCCAGTGGGCGTTGGCAATTTTCACTTTTAGAACTTTTCATAGGTTCGGTTCTATTCATCATCTCGGTTCATTTATATAAAAAAATGGGTTCCCGTTCAAACTTTGAAAGGTTCGGGTAAGATATATTCAGTTCGGCTCGTATATCTTCATTTCGGGCTGGCATTTAGGCTAACGCCTAATGCCTAAATGCCAGCCCGAAATGAAGATATACGAGCCGAACCAGCCGAAACTGAATATATCTTAACCGAACCGGCAGCGACTTTTATATATTTGAATTTTTTGGGCATTTACTAATGATTTTTTAATTAATATTTATTTTCTAAAAAATCCGTCGTCAGTAGCGGCGCCACACGGGACCCGTGATACTACGGTTTCAATCAATAAAAAACAATTGAAAAATAAAATAAAATAAATATAAAAAAACAGTATTTTTGAAACTGAATATCTCGAAAACTAAGCGAAATTTCGAAAAATGGTATTCTTCATTTTCGTCTTATTTTGGTGAGTACTATAAGAATCCATCGTCAGATCGAGGCGCTACAGTTACCGTAGAATTGCCATATCACTATTATTTTGATTAGAGTTAATTAAAGTTTTTTTAATAGAGAGTCGACAAATTTATTTTATTATAGATATATTATATATTATTATTATTTATTTATTTGTTGCGCTTGGACCCTTGGGATCACGCAAAGCTTGATGTTTCTTTCTGGTTGGACCTTCCACGCCTCTATCTTTTTCCGGAACGTGTAATTTTTTCCTGGACGGATGAGTGTGTTGATGTTAAAGGTGCCCAGGTATGTATGGATTTTTGGTGTTATTCTTCCATTGTTTCTTCCTTGACTTTGTGATGGTCAGGATCCCCCAGAATCTGAATGCCCGTTTGCCACACGAGGGTGGGTGGATTGGTTACCACCTGGGGTAATTTTGTTTTGGCCTCTCACGATTCATGGTTGCTTGTTACGAAATTTTGTCCTGCGCATGCGCGAGGTTTTGTAGAACCAGAGATTGTAAGTTTCTGGAGCCGAGGAGCCGGTTATTTATTATTTTCAAATAAATTCACTTTGCTTCTTGCTGGGATCGAACTGATGAAGTCTATGTTGATGTTCTCCTAATCGGATTAGAAAAGTTGGTGATTTAACCGATTGCCCTACCGACCCCTCTTATATATTATTATTATATTATATTTTATTTAGATAATATAAGATTATAAACGATTTTTCATTTGAGAATGTTTTGAATAATTTCTTTGAGAATTTTTCCGAGAATTTTCGCCTACTTTCTAATTTAATCATCCAAAGGAGCTTGCTTAATAATTCTTATTTTTGTTTCAGTTTGTGTCGAGAATGAGTCAAGGCATCTTGTACGCTTTACTAAAGGTAAATACATTTTAATCTTTTATTTAATATTCAAAAGAATCTATTTTGCTAATAAAGATCCACGAATACTCTATCAAAAATAATTGAGGCGTACAACAATTTTCTTACATATAAATATCCTGATTTGGTATCAACCCTATAACTTTCACTTATCTCGATCTAAAAACAAATCAAGATTACAATTGAATAATTACAAGTAATAATTAAAATATATCTCAAAATAGGATAAACATAAAAGGTGAAAGTAAAAATTAAACTCTCACTACTAATAGATAGATCTAAATAAGCCCCTCACCAGCCACTCAACCAGAATTTTTTTTCGGGAGATGAGGCTCATTTTTTTTTTACTTTACCATAGAGAATATGGTCAAGTACTTTAATCGTCGATGAAAAAAGTGTCTTTTTTTTGCTTTTTTTGGACATACCCCGTATAGTAAAGTATAAATCAAAATCAAAAGTTGATGACGTAAAACTTAAAAACGCTATACAAAATAAAACTTACACGAATAGAAGGTTCCATTGGAATGTTGACTTCCAGGTCGCTGAAGTCTATAGAGAAATCTTTCACATCTCTCAGTGGCATCTCTACGATGGTCATTTCGGTCGGACAAGAGAATTTATCCTTGTCATAGGTGGCGATCCTAAGATAATAATCCTTAAACAAAAAACACTCATTGTCATTCATTAGGTGAATTCAATATTAGGCTCACCCTGCTCTTATCTAATATAAAAACTTGTATATTCAATATGGTTATCAAGTTATCGGGGATGAGGCACTCAAAACTCTTGTTAAGTCTTCAGTTTTATTTAAAACCTCCCTCAGTACAAAATTTCAAGAAATTTATAATTCATAATATGAATTATTTATAAAACTAAAGATTTGAGCATATTTTTTTTTGAAAATAGTTGGAACGTTTTTCAAAAAATCAGCTCGGGTTAAAAACCAATGTATACCTATTAAGGGAGAGAGAATTTAATTTTTAGGACATATTTTTAGATTGCGATATGAGAGGGTGTTGAACTTGAGAACTAACATGCTTTCCGGGCAGTCAGCTCAGCTCCTGAGGGGATGAATCCCCTATGATATCGCAATGTTAAAATATTTCTACTAAAATCCTAGAATATGTCCTAAAATTTAAATTCTTTCTCTCTAAATAAATTATTTAATAGCAAAGTTTTTATTTATGATAGATGATTTAATTCGACTTTCCTTCAGCCCACTGAGAAATTATTTAATTTTATATAGTCAGAACTTTGGGTGGTAAATTCCTCTATGATATAGGTGGGAATAATCAATTATACCTAAAGATAAGATTAAATAAATACTATATGTAATATTCATTCACTATGAGTTAAGGATTCTTGGTCACTTGTTTCAAATTAATGTGAAACAAATGACCAAGAATCCTTAACTCATAGTAAATGAATATTACATACAGTATTTATTTACTCTTATCTTTATCAAAGATGTTTCACCTTGCACCAACACCACAATCTCTACTAATTATCAATTATACCTGATAACATCATTTTTTTTTTAAATATTCTTTGTTGTCATTAGCGGTAGAAGACTGCAAAATAGTAGATAAGTGAAGGTTCCAAGTCTTTGACCCTGTTATTTTGATTGGTGGCTTGTGAAAAAATATTTTTGGTGAGGATAATTGTTTTTTAAAATTTTTTTTATTCTGTATAGACGACTTGAAAAAGGGATTTAAAAATGATTTAAAAATGATAACTAATTCATTGGTTCAGGGGCACTTGTTGATAAATACTTGAATTAAAAATAAATTAAAATTAGAATTAAATGCATGGATGTAATAAGATCACATTAATAATAGGTTATAAGATCATAAGTGAGGAGCCACCTCGAATATTGTACCATTATATGGAACCCGTATTAAGAAAATCAATTATCTGTCTAGAGAGGCTGTAGCTTAAATTTTTTATTCTTATTATAGACAGTAGGAGTATCACAGAATTGAAATTTAACATACCTAGCCCCCTATTAAATTTGGAATCATTCGGTTCGAAGTCATGTTTCTTTGACCTTTTAAACTTCTAAATGAAAAAAAAAATGAATTTCCGATAACGGTCATTAAATCAAACTTTAGAGTACCCTCATAAAATTAGGTCTACCGACTTATTCAAAATTCCTTGCCAATTTGGATATTTCGGCGCGGTTGATCGAATACAGAGATCTGCAAATCAGATTTCGCATCACATCGACATTTTTGAGTGCCCTATGGAATGTCTGAGATAAATCTGTTTCATATGCACTTGTTGTGATTGACGATGAAATTATTTATAAAGTCTGTAATATTATAAAATTCTGTTTTCTTTTAAGTTGAATTTTTTGATGTTATTTTAAATTTAATGCAAGCTATAAAAGTCAAATTCCGATAGTAATAGCGTTAAAATTTATCTAGGAAGTCAAGAGAAATGGCCAACTACTAAATCCAAGGTGTTAGGATTATTTTTAACCGACTTTGAAAAAAGGAGGAGTTATCAATTCAACGAAATGTGTGTTTTTTTGTGTTTGAACATTTATTTCTCTTTACCGTGTGGACCGATTTCGATTTTTGCATTGGGTTCAGTCTCGTACCCGATTGGTCCCGTTTTTTTCTCATTGGAATTGGACATTTTTTGTTATGTATGTTCACGCATAACTTCTTTGTTTATGGACCGATTTCGATGATTCTTTTTTTATTGGAAAGGGGATACCTTAGGGGTGATCACATATTAATTTGGCCAAGTTCTGGTGATGTTTGTTCATCGATTTCTCTTCACCATATGAACCGATTTCGATGATTTTTTAGCATTTATTTATTTATTTTATTTATTTATTAACGGAAAGTCATACACTTTTTCACAAATCACAAGTACATGTATATAAACAGTAAAGTATGAGGAAAAAAAAATAATATAAAAATAAAGTATAGATGACAAAGGCAATAGGGAAGATAGATGATAACATAAACATATTAATCAAATTTAGGGAACGCGGTGTTAGTTTATAGTGAAACATTGTTAAAATTAAATTAGGTTGGAAACACCACCAACTCCAACCTAATTTAATAAACATATTATAATTATAAAACAAAGTCCAATGATAAATGAATAGGAAAAAAATTTTTTTTAGATTATTAGTTAAATATAAAAAAAAACATAAATAGACTTAATACAAATTATATAAATTTGAATTATAAATTCAGAACAAGATTATAAATCTAATATAAGTAGATATAAATATAAAAAACAATAAATAAACTTAGTACAAATTATATAAATTTAAATTATAAATTCAGAACACAACATAAATCTAATATAAGTAAATATAAATATAAAAATAAAGTACTTAAACTTAAAATAAATTATATAAATTTAAAGCATAATATCAGAACATAAGAACATAAATATAAATTTAAATCATTTATATCAACCATGGCAAAAACACAATTAACGCCAATTAATTAAGATTTGATTTACCCACACTATATCGTAGTATGCTAGAGAGTTTGGATCTAAAAGTTCTCAGACTATCACTGAAGAAGTCAACCTGGCAACTAACTTTGGTTCCAAGTCGATGAAGTCTGTTAATTGGTGAGTTATACATATAATTTCTAATAGAGGTTGGGGTGTAAAATAATGGACAGAAACGGGTTGATTTGCTAGGTATATGAAAATTGATCAATTCTAATAGTTCATTACAACTAGTCATGTTGTTTATAATCTTATAAAGAAATATTAGATCAAATTTTGAGCGTCTTAATTCCAAAGATAAGTTTAATTGAATGGAAAGATCATTTATTGGAGCGTCGCGATATGTATAACCCAATCTACAGCCTAACAGTCTTAGAAATTTATTTTGAATTTTTTCGATTTTTTGAACATCATCAATAAACTTTTTTTTATTTTATTTTTTATTTTTAATGATAATGATGAGAGAAGGAGTTACACCAAAAATGTGCAACCCCTAAAGGCCTGGGTTGGCCCCTCCATCGTGAAAAGAAGAAGAAAGAATTTTATGGGTTGGGCGGGGGTCGAAGGTATCTGTGGATACGGGTCTTAAATAGCTGAAGGTTATAAGTCACGGGAAAGATGGTGGCAGTGAGCGAGTTCCAGTCTCTGGAGGTCATAGGGATAAAAGAGTTGGCGAAAGCGCTTGTTCGACTTTTATCCAATTTGACAGCGAAGGGGTGCTGAGCGTTAGAAAACCGCGTGTTTCTCGCAAATAGGGCATTAGGGGGGATAATTGATTTCAGCTCGACTGAACAGACACAGCGATAGTATCTGTAGTACAGGGAAAGGGCAGAAACGGTTCTTCGGTGAGCCAGGGAGTCGAGTGAGTTGGTTAGAGTCGGGTCTCCTATTAGTTTATAAGTTACCTATAAATAGTCAACAAACTGTCATAAGCCTGATATTTCCATGCTTAGTTAAAATTAAATTCATTAAAAAGTAATTTTTCACGAAAAATCGGCTTTATTAAGAAAACTTGATGTTTTAGGTATAGGGGACATGGTATATCGTCTTAAAGCATTTTTCTTCGTCTTTCAATTTATTGAGTTATTTGAAAAAAACGAACTTTTGACTTCTTTTTTATGAATAACGGAAATAATAGTAATTTTAGCACGCCCTGTATAATATGGAGTCGATTTCTCGGGGTAAATTAAATACTTCGGGTCTGTCTAAACTACCACCAAAATATCAACTTTTCATGAATTGAGAGCACTAATTTATTTAAGTTTAATTAGGGCCAGGTTTTGCACCATATTTAACACAAATTATTTTTTATCTCGAAAACCGATTGAGATAAGTATAGGACAATATTAACAAAAAAGTATTTTAATAAAAGGGCGGTTCTAAAAACGTGTTAATATACGGAGTGTTACATTTAAAAAAATAAAGTTGCTACGACTTTTCGATGGAAGCCGAATCGTCGCAATGCTGAAAATATTTTAGATCGATAGAACTGGTAAGAAAATGTAAGGTGATAAATTTTCGGAAAAATCCTGCGTTCCGTTTTCCATAAACGTCTAACGTGCCATCGACCGTGAATCACCCTGTATACAAATAACATCTGCGGCTAGAGAAGTTTCACTTCCCCCGTGAGCACACATTAATTTTTTTAATGATCAAGATCGATTCTTTGAGTGAACAAATTTTACGCCTCCTCTATATCAGATGCCAAGTGACTGGATTGCATTTTTTGGCATTCTGGTTCGATTCCCGAACGGGTGAAACAACTTTAAAAATCATCCATAACACGCCAGATTTTGTAATTGATCATCTCTCTTGATTTTCTATAGGACCTGTTTTAGTGGTGTTAGCTCAACTAGTGTCTGAGTACTTTGCGTGGTTATACGGTTAGGTTATATTCAATTAGGGTAGAATGAGTTCAGCATGGATTTAGTTCTGGACTTTACCTATTTAATTTCAATTATTTACTTTTTTAATTAATTATATAATTTTTTAATTACCACTGTTGATTGGTTCGGTTATATTTAATTGGGCTAGGTTGAGTTCAGTTCAGAGATTTATCTACTCTTATTAAACGAGCAAAAATTGTATATTTATTTGTACATATATATATATTTGTTTGTATATATATTTGTTTGTTTATATATTTGTATCTTGGTTATATTTTGAAAACGACTCTACCGATTTTGATGAAATTCACGGGTTAGGGGGTTTTTGGGGTGACAATTCGATCTGTCACGGTCTCATCTTCGACAAAATTGTTTTTGATGGGTTTTTTCGTAATCAAATTAATTATTCTCAGGTAGACAAATCCCATTCTTAGGGGTTTAAAAAGGTTTCCCTTTTCCTTTTGTACCCAGGCAGACAATGGGTTGCCTTAATTCATTGTTCTAAAAGGCCTTGAAGGAGTATTGTGATTGTGGATTTTAACATATTTTGTTCTCCATAAACGTTAGAAATATTAATAAACATTTTATAATTGTTTTTATAAAGAACTTTATTTATTTAATAGAATAAAAAATAATCAAGAATTTATTTAAAAATATATTTCGCATAAGCAGGTCTCAATTTTCTGAAAAAACAACACATTTTGACAGGTTTTATTTATTAACAATTGGATGAATAAAAATGAATCATATGGTTGAATCAAAACAGGTGCAGGAGGTGGGGTGTAGTGGTGGGGGATCCGGGGGTAGGGCGAGGTTTCGGGGGTGGGGTCAAGCGGGATGGGGGTACAGTGGGCGAATACTATATATATTTGTATTTTTTTTAATTTGAAAACGTCTCTCAAATAAAAATCGACCTTTTTATCAGAATTTTAAATTAAAAATAATATTCAGATTTTCAAATTTTTATTCACCCATTGGCTGAATCCCTCTCCATTACTTAATTATAAAGGTTTTAACTGAAGGAAGAAGTTACCGAGCATCGCTCGGTGCCTCCAGGTACTTATATTTGAGGGCGGAGAGGTCTTAAAATTTTAAACTAATCTAGTTATATGAATTTAAGATAATTTCAAAGTTATGAATTAGTGTTTGATGAATTTGTGATTTGGAAGGTATTTTCGAATTAGACCACCCATGGTGTAATTAAAATAGGAGATATATTTATTTTTTACAATCACAACGTTTTTGACTTTTGGAAAGGAAATTTCAATTCATTAGAGTTCCATTAATTTTCAATTAATTATTTCTACGAAAATAAAAACGTTTCGATAAACCATTAATTTCTTGTTGAAGCTTTAGTGGTCATGTTGATTATTTGTAAGATTTTTCTGGGTTAGAACGTCTATAGTGAATTTAGAAAATTAGTTAAGAAAATTTTAATTTATTGGTGTTGATAGATATAAATCTAGTCAACTCATCTCATTGACAAACCAATGGCTTATGGGTCTTTTTGGGCTTTAGAAACTACAAAGCTCAAATTTTTGTAGAAAACTTAAACCTTATAAAAACTATCTATTATTTACTTTCAGCTAGAATTCAAAAAATTAAAAGTAGAATTACTTTCAAAAAAGTTCATATTCAGAGATGCTATTCCATCCAATTGATTGCACTTATTTTATATAAGTGAACGAAAAATATAATTTTTTTATTACCCTTATATCCAATCGTTTTGCTTCAAAGACGTATAGTTGTTCAAATTTCGGATTAGTATTATGGCGGATTGTTTCTGTTTGGGCTTCAAAATATGTCCATTTCACTCTCTCCTGTGGTGTTTTGCCTTTGTGGAGTCCAATCACGGCGTAAACTTCCAGACAACCCGGGTAGGGTTTCGGTGGAATGTTGTGAATTGTCTAAAACACAACAGAGAAAAGTTTTTGTTTTTTACAAAGAGAAACAAAGAGGTTGTCTTCTGCTTGATGCAAATAAACATACACACATATATTTATATATATATATATAGTTTTCGGGGGTGGGGTCGAGCAGGGTGGAGGTGGGGGGTACAGTGGTCGAATACTATATAGATATATTTGTATTTTTTTAATTTGAAAACGGCTCTCAAATAAAAATCGACCTTTTTATCAGAATTTTAAATTAAAAATAATATTAAAATAAAGATTTTAACTGAAGGAAGAAGTTACCGAGCATCGCTTGGTGCCTCAGGTATCTACTCTTATTAAACGAGCAAAAATTGTATATTTATTTATATATATATTTGTTTGTATATTGTATCTTGGTTCTATTTTGAAAACGACTCTACCGATTTTGATGAAGGTCGAATTTTTTGAAGGGCCGAATTTGTTTTTTTTATCATGGGGTGTAAGATATCTCTGTAAAGATCTCATTAAGTAGAATCAAACTTTTTTTTACATTTAATTCACTTTAAAATGACTGTGTGAGAGAGTCCAAAATTGGATATTTTCACTCTATTTTCGTAGCTGTCGACTTTCACAAGAGACTTTTCTTAAAATTTTGAAAAAATTAAAAATTTCCTCATTCTCTACTTCTCAACAAAATAAGAACAAATTTGATATCACAAGTATTTTGGAAAATATAAGCTACGGAATCCTTGATATGCTGTCAACTTTTTCAACATGTTAAATGAAACCGAAAATGTATATCGTATAAATAATTTGGAACTAAAATGAAAATTGATTTATTCTTATATAGATTATCATAGAAAAAGTCAGAAAAAATATTATATAAAACAGTTATGATATTTTGAAATAATCATTAAAGAATATTACCATTATTTTCAGATGGAATTTTCCGCTAGTTCCTTCTCTGTTGACGCAGTATTTCATGCTTAGTTCGACTATAGTTGGTTTGGTGGAACCATCGTTCAGTTTCGAGTGCAAACTCTCGAAGGAGTTTTGTCTCTGAAATCAGATCGAAAAATAACAATCTCAAATAGCTTGTGTTCAAATTAAAGAAAAATTCTTACCACACTCCTATCGGTGTCCGTTTTCTCTGACATGGTACTGTAGGTAGAGTCTCGACTTGAAGCAGTTACAATACCTTAAATCAATAAACTCATTAATTATTTTTATTTATAAAAAAATAAGCTGACGTGTTCTGATGTGGCCATCCACTTGACTTTACCATACAACCTGGCCCCTCACTTATATTTAATATTTAATAAAATTATTTATAATCATGTAGGGGAGGGGGTTAGTTTTTGCATTTTTAGACTTCTGGGGTCCCAATGATTATGTATACAAAATTTGGTTGAGTTTGGTAAATGGCCAAGATTTTAATTTTTTGACCCTGCCCCTCCCCCCATTTTGAAAGGTTAGTTTTTGCATTTTTAGTCTTCTGGGGTCCCAATGATTATGCATACAAAATTTGTTTGAGTTTGGTCAAATGGCCTAGATATTAATTTTTTGACCCAGCACCCCCTCCCCCACCCCTCATTTTGGGCGGTTAGTTTTTGCATTTATAGACTTCTGGGGTCCCACTGATTATGTATACAAAATTTGGTTGAGTTTGGTCAAATGGCCTAGATTTTTAATTGTTAACCCCCTCCACCCCCCTTAATTTTGGGTCGATATGCACCAAAATCTAATCAGCTCTTAATCTTAATGGACCAAAACTACGTGTGAAATTTGGTTTTGATATTCACACTAGTTTTTGAGCTAGCTCGTCCACAAAATTTGGCAACGCACAGACTAACTAACTATCAACCAGACAGACTAACAGACATTTTGGCAAAACAATTATTATCTCAAAAAATATAATTTTTTCGATGTTCACTTATTAGGGCTTTTTCTACTATGGTTTCGCTCAATTTTTTTAATCAAAATAGTTTCAAAACCTTTGAAACAACCTTATATATACTTTTTATTTATTTAACAAGTTTTCATAAACTAATATAAATGTGAAATGCCATGGTTTCGCTCAATTTTTTTAATCAAAATAGTTTCAGCCATTTTTTGAGATATTTCGAAAAAAAAGGAAAAAAACACTTTTTTCATGCACGATTACAATACTTGACCATACCCTGTATGGTAAAATAAAAAAATCAATTTTTAGAAGGTTAAATGAAAATCTGTATATACATTTATATAATTTATTTATTTAATGTATATAAACGAATTGAGATGGGACGGGGATCGTATTACTCAAAATGCTGATGCACGAATATATATCTATCTATCTAATTAAGATTTTGTCTGTAAATTGCTCCAAATCGCACCAAATTTTTCAATTTCACTTTTCAAGCAAAGTTATGAAAGAAAATATTCTCAAAAATTACTGTCTAGCCAAACTCAACCAAACTTTGTATACATAATCTGTCGGCCTCTAGAGAACTAGAAATTGGGTTGAGAGTGATCGGAGGTAAAGGGGAGGAGTGAGGGTCCAGGAACGAGGATAGGATTGGTGGGGTGGGGTCGGAATAGGGTCCATGTGCTGAACCTGTTTTCTTTTATAAGTGAATAATTAGTAGAGATTGTGGTGTTGGTGCAAGGTGAAACATCTTTTTATAAGTGAACTTGCAAAATTTGGGCCGATTTGGAGTAATTGGTACTAATTTTACAAAAAGAGACTTTTTTGCATTTAGTTCCAATAAAAATAATAATAATAATAAAAATCACAAGAAGCTTTTTGTAAAAACTTTGTGTTCACATAAATATAATTAAGAATATCGTATTTTTTGAGAAATTATGAAAAAAATAAAAAAGTCCTAAAATAAGCTATTAGAAAAAATAATTTTTTAAATAGCCTTTGTTATTTATTTTATATTTTCTTATGATTATTATTCAAAATTCAAGATTTCATTTAATTACTTCATAGGAAACATTCCTTCCTATATGTTATGTAATGGAAATAGAAATGTTTGTTGATATCAAAAATTAATATAAAAATGGTTCTGTAAAAGAATTCGAATTACACTTACTCCCACGGTTTTCGTATGTGTTCTGAATGTGTCTCATCATGATGTTACCAATAGGTGGGCTGATGGTAACCTCGGGTTCATCTGTTGAAATAAAAATGAATAATTATAACGTATAGATCTAGAATATCCTTTATTTAACAAAACACGCAATATTATAGGTCTCTGACTGTGAGGATGTGATGAGAGATAGAAATTTCGAAATTAAATAAATTTAATTTTTCATAAAGAGAAATCAATGAGGCGCTCCTCTGCTTATAATGCAAATAAACATATACATATACGAGCTGCTCCAGGCGTGCCTTCGGCACGCCCTCTACACCTCGGCCCTCCGGGCAGGTGGCCCTGGCAGGCGGCGTCTCGGCATGTGATTATTAGGTCTGTAATATATATTTGTAATATTTTGCCCCCTCTTTCGCCCCCACGCACTCATTTTGGCTATTGATTTTTACAGCATACATTTTATATAGTCTTAAAAACTAACATTACAAAATTTGATCTATATCGGAAAGAGTATTAATTTTTTGCCCCCACTCACATTTTGGGAGGTTGAAATTATTTTTTAGATATTTTCAACTATTTAAATATTTACAAATACATAACTCTCAGTTTTCTAAAGAGTAAATGTACAAAAAAGTTAAAAAATTCAATATTTCCCCCCCCCCTTTCGCCCCTATACAGTCAATTTTGATAGTTGATTTTTACAGGAATAGTTTCTTAAAGCAATAAAGAATAACTCTACAAAATTTGATCAAGATCGGAGAGAGATTTAATTTTTACCCCCACTCACATTTTGGATAGTTGAGGGGCGGGGGGTCGGATTACAAAAAATCTTGAAATTATTTTTTAGATATTTGCAAATAAATAATCCACAGTTTTCTAAAGAGTAAATGTACTAAAAAGCTAAAAATTTCTATAATTTGCCCCCCCCCCCCCCTTCGCCCCCATACAGTCAATTTTGATAGTTGATTTTTACAGGAATAGTTTCTTAAAGTAATAAAGAATAACTCTACAAAATTTGATCAAGATAGGAGAGAGTTTTAATTTTTGCCCCTACTCACATTTTGGATAGTTGGGAGTCGAATTTCAAAAAATCCTGAAATTACTTTTTAGATATTTGTATTTAGAATTTTATTAAGTAAAAATCAAGTAGATATCTTATCGTTCTTAATTGAAAATGCATAATTAGTGTAAACACATTGCAAAGATATTTTGCCCCTTTTGACCCCTTTAGAGGTCGAATTTCAAAAAATCCTGAAATTACTTTTTAGATATTTTAATTTAGTATTTTTATAAGTAAAAAGCAAGTAGATATTTTATCGTCCTTAAGAGATATCGCATAATCAGTGAAAACACACTTTGCCCCCTTTGACCCCCTTAGGGGTCGAATTTCAAAAAATCCTTTCTTAGTGAGCCCCTATGTCATAGATGTAATATCCTCTCCAAATTTCATGTTTCTATGTCCAGTGGTTCTGGCTGTTTTGATGATGAGTGAGTGAGTGTATCGGGCAAAGAATTTTATATAATAGATATACCAAATATGAATACAGGGAACTGGTGGCCGAGCGGATAAAGTGATCTATTCTGCAAACACAATATCACGGGTACGATCCCAGCTAGAAGCAAAAATTTAGAAAATGAATTGAAGGAGACAATAAAAGAGTGTGTCTTCTGCTGGAATTATAAATTTTATTTATTTACAATGAGACTATAGTTTCGAGGGCTTTGCCCTTTTCATCAGTATGTGAATCTTTTGTAATAGACTGATGAAGAGGGCAAATCCCTCGAAACTAAAGTCTCGTTACTAAATAAATAAAATTTATAATTCCAGCAGAAGACACTCTTTATTGTCTCCTTCAATATATAAATATTTTGCTACTCTGGGTACAAAAACTTTCAATTTAATAAAAAATGAATATTTGGAAAATAATAATAATAATAATACCGGCTCCCCCGCTCTAGGAACTGACTAGTCCTAGTTCTAAAGAAACTCGACGCGTGGGCCGAACTACTTAAATAACAAGCAACTACGGTATGATTGACCTGATGAATAGCAATAAATCCCTGGTGGTAACCTACTGCTCCGTCACCAAATGGCAACCGGGCATTCAAATTCTATATATAGGTACAGGGTGGTGACTTGGCCGACGCAGCATAGCGATTACAATGTTAATTTTTGAATGTGCATTTATTTGCTCCCCTAATTATTTTAGAGTTAAAGTTCTTATAGGTTTTTTGTAGAGAAAAAAATACTGAATCCGAACATATTTTTGTTTTCAAATTTTGAAATTTCAGAACCGTAATAATCAACATTATAAATAATTGTATTTTTACAAAAATCACTGAGGCCATGGAATTATTAAAACAAACAAGGCATTTTCATTTGTTGTTTCTAAGTGACGTTTGTTATATTTGAACTTTTTAAAATCAGTTCTTATTAGAATTTATTGATTACCATAATGAGAAACTCGTTAAATTTGAATGGGCTGAGTTTTGTATTCGTCATTGATAAATAAAAATAGTAGATTCACGTAGATGAAGTTTAGAACGAGCTTTTAAATTTTCACAAGAATAATCAACGAAATTATAAGTAATATTTTTAAACGTAATTAAAACAATAAAATTAGTAAGGTAAACAGAATTTAATTTTTTAACATAATTAACAAATACATAAAATTATAACAAAAAATAACAATCATAGCAAATGTTCGAATAAACCACCATTTACCACTAAACAATGGCCCAACCTTTCGTAAAATTCTCTTCTGACATTTGCTAATTGGTATTGTGATATTTTATCACATTCGGCTTGTATACGATTTTTGAGTTGATCTAAGTTTTGAAATGTTTGTCCAGAGTAAATCTTTGATTTTAAATGTCCCCAAAGAAAAAATCGTTGGGAGAAAGATCGGGGGACCTTGCGGACCAGCTAATCGTAAACCTCGGGCCAATGATTTTATTCTCAAAATGATTCAAAAATTCACGGTTGTGTGCGGGGCAACCATCCACCTGGAACCAAATATCTTGGTTTTCTCGAGCATTTTCCGTTACAGCCGGAACTATATCCTCTTCCAATAACTGCAAAAAGCGCTTTCCAGTTAAATTTTCATTTAAGAAAAATGGTCCTAAAATGCGATGACCGAATATTCGCGCCCAAACGTTAATTTTTCGGGGATATTGGGTCCTGGTCTTTAAAACTTTGTGTGGATTTTCAGTAGCCCACACTCTACAATTTTGAACGTTTGGTTCATTATCGAGTGTAAACGTGCATTCGTCCGTGAAAACAATGTAAATAATAATAATAATAATAATTTACAATAATTGAAAATGCCTTGTTTGTTTTAATAATTCCATGGCCTCAGTGATTTTTGTAAAAATACAATTATTTATAATGTTGATTATTACGGTTCTGAAATTTCAAAATTTGAAAATAAAAATATGTTCGGATTCAGTATTTTTTTCTCTACAAAAAATCTAAAAGAACTTTAACTCTAAAATAATTAGGGGAGCAAATAAATGCACATTCAAAAATTAACATTGTAATCGCTATGCTGCTTCGGCCAAGTCACCACCCTGTATATATATATATGGTATATGTATATACCGGGTGAGCTTTTTTTATCCTGAGACAGTCTTATAACTCAAAAGCAATGCATTATATGAAAAAAAGTTTCCAATAAAAGTTTATTTATATCAAGGGGGAAACTAAAGTACGCTATTGTTTCTCGACCTTGAACAAGCTATCAAGGGTATTTTAAGGTGAAGTTCAGTTTTTAAATGGAAACCTATATTTTACTTTACATTCCCTAAATCTAGAAAAAAAAACTGAACAACTTTCATAAGAACTATATTTTTATAAGACATCAAATAAACAAAATATTAAATCAATTAGATTAATATATACCGGGTGAGTTTTTTTATCTTGAGACAGTCTTATAACTAAAAAAACAGTGAATTATATGGAAAAAACTTTCAAATAAAAGTTTATTTATATCAGGGAGAAACTAAACTACACTATTGTTTGTTGACGTAGAACAAGCTTTCAAGAGTTATTTCAATGCCAAGTTCTGTTTTTTTTAAATAAAACCCTATATTTTTCTATACGTCTACTTAATCTACAAAAAAAAACTGAATAACTTTAATAAGAACTATATTTTTATACGACATCAAATAAACAAAATGCATGAATCAATTAGATTTACAAAAAAATTATTAATAATTATTTAACTTTATTATCAAATAATAATGATTAAATAATTAATTATTAAATAAATAATTTAATAATAATTAATAATTTAATCATTTTATGACACTGTTCTGAGACATTCCAGAGTATATTGCAAGTCTTCTGGATGAATTCCAGTTCCAATTTCGTTATTTTGGCCTGATTCAGTTTATTCGTAGCCTTTACATTTCTTGTTTTTTTTTTTAACAGATTTACAACACAATAAAATGAAGCTTGTGAGGGTGTATTCCTATCAGGAAAACGCTCGTCATCCATTTCATTGGCACAGCCCCATAACACTTCTTCCCCATTCACCGCATAAATTAAGACCATTTTAATTCTTTCTTCAACAAAAAAATGCTCCATTTTTATTATGGTAATACAATATAAATATCTTCTGGATTCACACGAGAAAGAAACTTTTTTAAGCTCAAGAATTTTAAATGGTTTTATAAAGTAGCTTAAATCTGTGTACCTACGTATAATGAAGTTTTGATATTTATTTATTTATTTTTATTTATTTAACAAAGTATACAAACATAGGACCTTAGGTCCCACCTAGTGTTTATACATAATTTAGCAACAATATTTTACAAATTTGGCAAAAGAGTTCACCAATACACAAATTTTATAGGGGAAGAAGAGAAAAAAAAGTAGGGAAAGATTAGAAGACATAAAGGAAATAAGAGTAAGGAGTATCAGTTATTGGTATCCATAAAGAACGAAGACCTGAGAGCACCAAGAGTCGGGTTTGCATAAAATTTGGATTTCATTATAAACAATTATTTTCATTGTGGTAACTTTTCGACTTAATTAATATTTATTTAATAAGTAATTATTTAATCATTATTATTTGATAATTAAGTTGAATAATTGTTAAAAATAATTATTAAGAATTTTTTGAGATCTAAACGATTCATTTTTTGATGTCGTATAAAATAAACTTCAACGAATCGTTGCTAAACCTTATCCAAATTCACTTGAAATATTAATATATTTATTCCTTTATTATTAATCAGATATCACTTGAAATTTGCAATTCATGTTGATTTTAAGTAAAAAATAATGATCGATTCTCATTTAATAGTCTAGGAATAACCATTCTACATTCGATTTTTGACATTTCAGTTATTATTAGTAACCATTGCTGAAGACATGATGGAGGAATCGACTTAAAATCAAAAATACCAAACGATTCTTATCTAATACTAGAGGAATAACCTTATTGCATTCCATTTTTGTAGTTTTGACTATTAATGGAAACCTCTACTGAAAACGTGGAAGTATCGACTTAAAATCAATAAGACTAAATTCTTTTATGGTAAACAACTCAAGCTTTTAAGTCGATTCTTCCACGTTTTTAGTAGATGTTGGCATTAATAATCAAAACTACAAAAATGGAATGCCATAAGTTTATTCCTCAGGTATTCTAGATTTTAAGTCATTACTCTATGTCTTCAACAATGGTTACCAATAAAAACCGAAACGTCAAAAATCCAATCTAGAATAAAAACCGAAACGTCAAAAATCCAATCTAGAATGGTTATTCCTCAAGTAATAGATGAGAATAGATCGCTATTTTTGATTTTATATCGATTCGTCTATGTCTTCAGCATAGATAACGGATAAGAAAACAACCCAGTTGCTATGGTTACTTATAAAATTTCCTCCCAAATGTGTAGCATTTCACAGAGAGAAGCCTATCCATTCTTACTTAAGCAAGTTTAAATCAGCTATATTAAAAGCGATCAAATGAATAAATTTTTAAGAATTAAAAAAAAGTACTATCTTACTCTGGAGTAAAGTACTTTAAAATATATATTTTAGGTAAAAACAAGTTCACAGAGAATAGAGGGGCGTGATCGATTCTCATTGTATTGGACAGTCTAAGGAATCAACCTATTCATACATTACGATTTTCATCGACATTTCGCGTTATTATTAGTAACGCATGGTCGCTAGAAGACATAATAGAGGAATACGACTTAAACATCAAAAATACGCACTGAGTCGATTCTTATCTAATACTAAGACGGAATGAACGTTATTGCAATTAACTATTTTATTACTATTGCCGACAATCCAGGGTAGAAAACTGGTATTGTTTTTTGAGGCCAGTACTCTTGGTAACCAATTTTGAATTTTACTTTGAGTTCATCGTTAGAGGTGAGTGAAAGTCGAATGGTATTCAGTAAACACGGCTAAAAAATTGGTAGAGGTAAGTGAAAATTTAGTGAGATAGATAGGGACAGTGAGGGGTATATAAGGAGGGGGAGATAGGGAGGGGTAAATGAGGGGGAGATAGGGACAATGGTTCCCCGTTGCGAGGGCTATATAAGGGGGAGAGAGACAGGGAGATGGTCAGTATGTGTCAGTCAGTGACGAGTGAAACATCGACTGTGAGTGTAAGGAGGGGGGAATTTAGGGACAATGGGAACCTGGCGAGGGGTATATAAGGGGGAGAAAGATAGGGAGATGGTAAATATGTGTCAGGCAGTGACGAATGAAACATCGACTGTGAGTGTTCCAATATAGCCTCTCCACCTTCATCCACCCTCTCAACTGACTCCAACCCTCACTAATAAACAACTCTTCATCCCTTATATTAATTAACTGCATAGAATCCAAGAAGCCATTAAATATAAATTTATTTATTAAATTTGCGAACGTGAATAAAATATTAATATCTGGGTAACGGGTAGGTAGGTACTTCTATTGTTCTTATAGATAAAGATATACAGATCCACTTCAGGGGCTGACATCCCTGCCCAAATATTAAGAGAATCATGTCCTATCCCTAATCCTAACCAACTGTTTTCTATCCGTGTTTTCACAATTACTTATTCCTTCGAAGTGTTTCGCGAGTATATATTTACTTGTGCGGGAGTGTACGTAAGTGTGTTCCGTTCCTGTGGGGTCACAGTATTCCAGGTTCAGACACGAGACATTGGCTGTAAAGGTAACATATCTTTATAATACTCTATTCTTATAATTATATAAGTAAGAATTACTATAAATTTTTCAAGTACTTTTTTTATAATTTTTAAAAAATAAAAAAACCATTATATAAATAATATATTAAATATAATTTTATTCCGAATATTTTTTAAAAAAATACTTTCACTTCCCTATATGTTTTTACTAATAATATTTTTTTCTTTTTTCAGGTAGGTGCTCGTCCTACTAATATTAACATTTGTGGCCAGAGTATTCCAGGTCCAAGCAGGAGACTTTCTCTGTAAAGGTAAGATATCTTTATAATACTCTATTCATATATAAGTAAGAAATACTCAAAATTTTTCAAGTAATTTTTTCGATTTTTTAAAAAAAAATTTCAAATTTAATAAATAATATGTTAAATATAATTTTCTTTAGAATATTTGAATAAAAAATACTTTCACTTCCCTATATGTTTTTACTAATAATATTTTTTTCTTTTTTCAGGTAGGTGCTCATCCTACTAATATTAACATTTAGAGTAAGTATTAGATTTTCTTCATTTATGGAAAATCAAATACTTTATCTTTGGGTAACGGGTAGTTGTGTACTTCTTTATTCTTATAAATAAAGATGTACAGACCTACTTCAGGGGCTGGCGTCCCTGCCCACGTGAGCTTATATCCTTTCCCTAATCCTATCCAACTTCATTCCGTGTTTTCACAAATCCATATTCCTTCGAAGTGTTTCGCGAGTATATATTTACTTGTGCGGGAGTGTACGTAAGTGTGTTCCGTTCCTGTGGGGTCACAGTATTCCAGGTTCAGACACGTGACATTGGCTGTAAAGGTAACATATCTTTGTAATACTCTATTCTTATAATTATATAAGTAAGAATTTCTATAAATTTTTCAATTACTCTTTTTATAATTTTTTAAAAAATAAAAAAACCATTATATAAATAATATATTAAATATAATTTTATTCCGAATATTTTTTAAAAAAATACTTTCACTTCCCTATATGTTTTTACTAATAATATTTTTTTTTCTTTTTTCAGGTAGGTGCTCGTCCTACTAATATTAACATTTGTGGCCAGAGTATTCCAGGTCCAAGCAGGAGACTTTCTCTGTAAAGGTAAGATATCTTTATAATACTCTATTCATATATAAGTAAGAAATACTCAAAATTTTTCAAGTAATTTTTTCGATTTTTAAAAAAAAAATTCAAATTTAATAAATAATATGTTAAATATAATTTTCTTTAGAATATTTGAATAAAAAATACTTTCACTTCCCTATATGTTTTTACTAATAATATTTTTTTTCTTTTTTCAGGTAGGTGCTCATCCTACTAATATTAACATTTAGAGTAAGTATTAGATTTTCTTCATTTATGGAAAATCAAATACTTTATCTTTGGGTAACGGGTAGTTGTGTACTTCTTTATTCTTATAAATAAAGATGTACAGACCTACTTCAGGGGCTGGCGTCCCTGCCCACGTGAGCTTATATCCTTTCCCTAATCCTATCCAACTTCATTCCGTGTTTTCACAAATCCATATTCCTTCGAAGTGTTTCGCGAGTATATATTTACTTGTGCGGGAGTGTACGTAAGTGTGTTCCGTTCCTGTGGGGTCACAGTATTCCAGGTTCAGACACGAGGCATTGGCTGTAAAGGTAACATCTTTATAATACTGTATTCTTTTAATTATATAAGTAAGAAATATTATAAATTTTTCAAGTACTTTTTTTATAATTTTTCAAAAAATAAAAAAAAACATTATTTCAATAATATATTAAATATAATTTTATTGCGAATATTTAAAAAAAAAATACTTTCACTTTATATGTTTTTACTAATAATTTTTTTTCTTTTTTCATGTAGGTGCTCGTCCTACTAATATTAACATTTGTGGCCAGAGTATTCCAGGTCCAAGCAGGAGACTTTCTCTGTAAAGGTAAGATATCTTTATAATTCTCTATTCATATATAAGTAAGAAATACTCAAATTTTTCAAGTAATTTTTTCGATTTTTTTAAAAAAAATTTCAACTTAAATAAATAATATTATAAATATAATTTTCTTTAGAATATTTGTATAAAAAATACTTTAAATTCTCTATATTATTTTACTAATAATATTTTTTCTTTTTTCAGGTAGGTGCTCGTCCTACTAATATTAACATTTAGATTAAGTATTAGATTTTCTTAATTTATGGAAAATCAAATACTTTATCTTTGGGTAATAGGTAGATGTGTACTTCTTTATTCATATTAATAAAGATCTACAGACCTACTTCAGGGGCTGGCGTCCCTACCCACGTGAGCTTATATCCTTTCCCTAATTCTATCCATATTCCTTCGAAGTGTTTCGCGAATATATTTTTACTTGTGCGGGAGTGTAAAGTGTGTTCCTCTGTGGCCAGAGTATTCCAGGTCCAACCAGGGGACTTTATCTCTTCTGTAAAGGTAAAATATCTTTATAATACTCTATTCATATATAAGTAAGAAATACTCTAAATTTTTCAAGTAATTTTTTCGATTTTTTAAAAAAAATTTCAAATTAAACAAATAATATATTAAATATAATTTTCTTTAAAATATTTGAATAAAAAATACTTTAAATTCTCTATATTATTTTACTAATAATATATTTTTTCTTTTTTCAGGTAGGTGCTCGTCCTACTAATATTAACATTTAGAGTAAGTATTTGATTTTCTTATTTTCTGGAAAATCAAATACTTTATCTTAGGGTAACGGGTAGATGTGTACTTCTTTATTCTTAAAAATAAAGATGTACAGATCTACTTCAGGGGCTGGCGTCCCTGCCCACGTGAGCTTATATCCTTTCCCATATTCTATCCAAATTCAATCCTTGTTTTCACAAATCCTTATTCCTCCGAAATCGAAATGTTTCGCGAGTATATTTTTAATTGTGCGCGAGTGTAAGAAGAGTGTTCCTGTGGGGTCAGAGTATTCCAGGTCCAGGCATGAGTCTTTGGTTGTTAAGGTAACATATCTTTATAATACTCTATTCTTATATTTAAATAATTAAGAAATACTCTAAATTTTTCAATTCTTTTTTCGAATTTTTCAAAAAAACGATCAAATAAAATAAATAAATATAATTTTATTGGAATATTTCTATAAAAAATCTCATAATTTCACTATATAATTTTGCTAATATAATTTTTTTCTTTTTCTAGGTAGGTGCTCGTCCTACTAATACTAACATTAAAATTAAATGATTAAGTAGAAATAAATAAAAAAATTAAAATTATTACTTTTTTCTAAATTAAATATGAGATATTGGTTTGAAACAATATCGCCTTTATATTTTCAGTCTAATAAAATTATTTCACATGGATAGATAATATAATTTCAATTTCGGTTAAAAAAAATAACCTTCAAAATAATTCACTTTTAAAAATAATCGCCTCTAAACTTCAATCTAATTATTTTTCTGTTTCTGATTTAATGCATGAGTCAATAACGAACTTTCTCTCATCATATTCAGATCTACAAATTTTTTATATTTGTGTCTTAAATACAAATACTTGACAAAATTTTTATACAAAATTTCTAATGTTTTAAGACTTTGATTCGAAACAAATTGCAGTATTGGAGACATTGTACTGGTATTTGATTCGGAAAAGGTCTTTTAACAATTACTTATCTCAAGTGTAGACGTATTTTGGTACAAATACAATGTCTCCTATTTGTTCCAAAACACGTCTAGGCTTGAAATTTTCATTATTTTCGACTTTAAAATTTCAAATTGTATTTCCAAGTGATTTATACATTTGTAAATAAAGGAAATATTTAAAAGTATCACTCTATTAGTATATTTTGTAA
This sequence comes from Forficula auricularia, assembly GCA_024734495.1. NCBI lineage: Eukaryota > Metazoa > Arthropoda > Insecta > Dermaptera > Forficulidae > Forficula > Forficula auricularia. The sequence goes on from JALMQS010000127.1 coordinate 7,266,762, forward strand.
TTTGCGATCAAAATTATATTAACGATCTCCGTTTAATTATTATTTATTTATCTATCCATGTGGGGGGTGGCGACAGCTGCCTTCTCGTGGTGCCCCCTGTTCTCGCTAAACAGCTGTCTATGTCTCTGTATAAATTATATATCGAGACATAATCATATATAATAATTTCGTTTGCATAATTTTACATACACATTTTCCTATTAATAATAATACACATTATCGAAAACGCATATATTATAACATATAGCTACTATTGCAATTATAATTTCACTTTTGGTATTGATTTTACAAAAATAAAATACAAAATTCTTGTTTAATTTTCATAACTAAAATTCATGCAAACAATAATATATTTTATATGAAATTTGAAGTATTTATATTCGACTGAAAATATAAGGGAAATTTTCGGACGTCAATTGAATTGGTAGTATAACAAGTAATAAATACAATGGTTAAGTGCTTATTTTTTTCTAAATTAAATAGTTGTTGGGATAGAAATTTGCACAAATTATTATGATAAAAAATTTAGAGATTTTAAATATGATTATATTCCTAGATTACATGTTGCATTTTTGAAATTAATTTGAGAACGTTGCGAGGGGGTGGGGGTGGGGGTAAATGAAACTTATGTTCAAGGGGAATTGAGCTTTACTGAAATTAAAGTGTTGAATTAATGTTTTTTTTTTATAATTATTATTTTTATTTATTTATTATATCTGCTTTGACTTTTGGTTGGGTATGGGTGGTGCTTCTCAGCGGCTGATCTGAATCTTGGCGTCCCTGGAATGAAGAATGAGATGTATATGGCTTTTGAAGGAGATATTAACCCCCCCCCACCGAAAAAATCCTAGGTACGGCCCTGTACTGCAGCATGAAGAGGTGTCCAATTATCTTTATCTAGGTAATTTATAGCCGGCCCTTTGTCCAATAGCAAATTGACTATAGAGACATCTGCCCCTTCTACATGCTAGCCCAGTCATATTAGGGGTTAGATAATAAGCTGTAAATTGGTATAAACCACGGTGTTTCTCAACCTTTTTGGACTCAACGCCCCCTTTGTAAGACCCGCTTCTTAATTCGCCCCCTATAAATTTTAACAGATAAAAATTGTACGATAATCCCTAATATAAGGTAGATTTGGCTTACATTAGGCGTTAGTAAGATATATCCAAAGAAATTTGAAAGGAACAATAGTAGAATAACATTTATTAGTTAGAAATTTAATTTAATTTACAAAAAAAGTAAGATACATAAAGTAATGTGTTTTAATTTTAACATAACAAAGAAATAATAAACTAAATGAAATTTTAATGAGAACCTTGAGGTTGGTGATCTTGAAAAAGTTTAATAATATTGGGTTCTAATTTTGACAGATATAATCGTAAGTCACCTTGTTGGCAAATGTTGAGGCGATTTCTTTGCTTAGTCAGCATTTGAGAAACCGCACTAAAACCCTTTTCCACTAGGTATGACGTTGGAAATGCCGTGATTAATAGTCTTATTTCTATCCATAGTCTCTCAAATGTGTTAGTACTGCTAATTTTTATCCAAAATTCTTCTAAAGTACTATGTTCAAATGAATGTTTCGCTTCTACATTTGCCTGCAAATCTATTAATATTTCTTGAATGTGCGAAGGAGCATTAGTAGGATCAGCACTAAATGGATTAATAACCCAATCAGGAATATGAATATTTTCTACATCTTTAAACCGAAGTTTCATATCTACAATTAGGCTTTCCAAATGCTTATAATAAACTGCAATATTTTCGTCCTGTACAATTATATTACTTAAACAGGGAAATAAAGAAAAATCTTTTCTACCCATGTTATTTTTATAGAGACTTAATTTATTTATAAAACCAATAATTAAACTTTTCACTTTAATTATGGTCACATTGTTTCCTTGCAGTTTCAAAAGTAATTCATTTATTTTTGCATATATATCTGCCAAATAAGCTATGTCACTCTTTAAAACAGATATCTCCATTGGAAAATTATAATTTGTTGATTCTAAATAACTAATGACTGTATCAAATAGGTTGAACATTCTTCTGAGGCAACTTCCTTTAGATAGCCACCTGACCTCCGTGTGCAATAATAGGCGCTCATATTCTTCATCATTTTCATGGCAAAGTTGCCTAAATAATCTATCATTAAGTGGGTGTGCTTTTATTTTGTTAATTATTGATTTTACTAAATTCATTGTTTTATGTAATCTCCCGCCAATGGATTTGGCAACCAAGTGTTGCCTATGAATTATACAATGAATTGTAAAGATATTTGGATTTTCTTCCTTCAACATGGTTATAAAACCACGATGACGTCCTACCATCGAAGGGGCACCATCCGTTGCACAGGCCAATATATTTTTCAAAGGAATTTGTTTTTCATCAAAATACGTTTTAAAACATTCATATATTGATGTGCCTTTCGTATCAGTGACTAAATGTCTGCAGAATAACATTTCTTCGATGATTTTTGAATCCTTTATGTACCTAACATAAGCCATTAATATTGCATCACTATCCCGTACACTACTCTCATCCAACTGTATAGTGAGTGAACTCTCGTGTTTGGAGATCCGCAGTTAGTTGATTTTCAACATCATTGGCCATTTCATTAATCCTTCTTGATATGGTATCATTGACAAAATATTGGCTGGATCTGCTGAAGTCATGGTAAGAACTTCCTTTATAACCGGTAATAATAATTTCTCTCCAATATTATGAGGTTTCGCATTTTGAGCTATTATACGTGAAATCTTATATGACACCTCCAATCCCTTATTTATATTTGTGGTTGCTGTTTTGAATACATCGATTATTTTATTTCTTTTGGTAAACATCGTTTTTAAATTAAGTGGATATTGATGAGGCAGTCCAAAAAAAGAAGAAGATAATTTACACTATCTTTTTATTCATAAAACCGACGTTTCGGAGGTTATTCCCTCCTTCTTCAGGGTCTGTAATTAATTAAAATGGGATTTGGCCATCATTACAATCAAGATCATTACAAATTATTTTTTTATATAAATACAATTAATATATAATTATATGGAATACAATTTTTTAATCAATAATATTCTACTCACTTTGAAAAGTCAGTGAAGGAAATCCAATGCGGCATTCCCCTCTGTCTCCTCTTTCAGTGGCAGTAACAATAATATCTTGTATTTCATTCTCAGCAGAATTATAATGTAATAATGATTTGGAAATATTTTTTTTTTTTTAATATAAGTGCATATCATTAGCCACAATCCCCTCTCAGATAAACCCTGCGCAAAGCAGTTGTGCGCATAATTATTTATTTATATAGTACCACAATATGTATTTTACTTTAAATTATACTTTACATATATTTATACAAACTTTTTATAAATCATTCATTTATTTATCTTATTTCATTATTTTTTTTTTTTTTCTCCCCTCATAAATCTTAAAAAGGTTTGTCAAGTGTTTAAAATAAAATTACGAATTTACTATTTACAATTATTTACATATTATCTATTTACATTGTTATATTTTAATTATACAAGTTTTAGATCAGCAATTATGCCGTCCCAACAAATACTCAGGTCTATTATGTCCGTTCTGTAATTTACGGCACGTGGCAAGAGATTTTTTATAGCTATCATTTCCAGGATTTTTCTTTTAAAATAATTATTCTCTTGGAATATAATGTTACAATTGTTAAAGTTAAAATTATGCTTTTTTTCCTGGGCATGAATTGCTAAAGCCGTGTTGTTTTTAATAGTTTTTGAAACCGAAAGCTCATGTTCACGTTCATCGTTTTTAAATTTTCGAAATATTCAATGTCTTTGTCCTGCTTGTCGGAATGTTTTCTTTTTAAATGTTCAATCATCCGGGATGGTTTCATTGCTTCATTAGAAAATACCTGATTGCACAGCAAACGCATTGGAAGTTGGCTATTTTGTGACGAAGAAATAAAACCAAACTTTACATATTCAACAGAATATTGCCGGCATTTCTTTTTCTGGGACATTTTTAGAGGTTGATCTATAATTCAAATTTTAAAAAAATCAGTTTTAAATATATAAAAAATAAGTAAAATTGAAAATATTTATTTACTCAATGGGTAGAGGAGAACTGCCATGTGCCATATGCGTACCACTTAATTTCAAATGCGATTTATATATTATTTAGTAATAATTTATAGGAATATTATAATTTGAAACCAATCTATAACTACCGAAGTTGCTAATTGACCACAATTTTTTTAATTATTATTGATAAATATTTGTGATATAATCATTTTTCCAAGACAATGCATACAGTATGCTTTTTCGAATACCGGTATCCTAAAGCGTATCTATATGAAAATAGTACTTCTTGAATAAGTTTATATGTAAGTAAACCATTTTATTCACAAAAATATATCTTATAAAGAAAGCTCAGAAAACTCACCTGATTTCTTCAATCTCTTATAATTCACAACAAAACAATTATTGTAACGGAATTTTTGTTCCTACTTTATCGATTTAATTAGAACTTACAATATAAAGCCTTTGTTTATAAATAAATATGACCTAATACGCATTAGGTGACCAGTATGCATATGGCAACTCTCTCCTATAAGTAATAATTAACTTACCTATGATATACGGAACAAAATGAAATACGTTTATTTTAAAAATAATGTAAATATCATATATGGCGAGAGCACAACTGATCACATTAAAATTCAAATTTAATAATACTCATTACTGACTGCTCGACTAAGGGCCCCCGCAGACTGCAGACTTTTTATCGGCCGATAGTTTAGTCGGGTTGGGCTGAAAGTGCGCAAACCGAGCCAACTAAACAGTTTGGTTGGTGAACAGGGCGCAGACTATCCAACAGCCGGCCGACTATTCTCGAACTAGTTTGTAACTGACTGTTGAAGCGGTCGCACAATGAAAATATTGTCCAGAAAAAATTATTGCTCTCATCATGCTCCGGAGGAGGAAAATCAAGAAAGAGATTCCGAGAGTATTGGGTGCATCCCATTCTCAGTGATAGATTAGTTAGTGGAAAATTTTACACTATGCATTCCAAATTACTTGATTACCCGAAAATTTTTTCGCCTATTATTGAATGAGCATTACCAGCTTCAATGAACTTGTCAAGCTAATTGGACCAGCAATAGCGAAGGAGGATACAAATTTAAGACTTTCTATACCTGTGGAGGAGAGATTGAGCGTTACGAAAGCGCAGGTCTTTTCTCGACTTCTTCAATCAACTTTTGGACGGAACTTTCTACAATCAACAATTGTGATTTGGGCGACGCCATATTCAAAATACACGCACACGACGCCAAATCACAGAGCGAACTGAACTATCGGCCGACTAAACAATCGTCATGTATGCGCAGGCGTGTATGCGCCAATACTGATTAAACAGTCGGCCGATAGTTGGCCGACAGATTAGTTTGAATGTAATCGGGTAGCCCATCAAACTTTTTTATCGGCCGATACTGAATCGCTGTAGTGTGCGCATATGCATTCCTCTCCATACTGATTAAGAAGCCGACCAAACTATCGGCCGATAGAGGGTCTGCAGTCTGCGGGGGCTCTAAATGATTGAAATCGTTGCACACGCAAAGCGAATCTAAGACATGCGCACTAGGGATTGCAATACCGGACTGTACGATGCAACTTTGTATACACAGTCCAATTAATTTTGCCCGTTAGAGAGACATATAAAACATTGAATATACATTGTAGCAATTAAATACCAAAGGATAACAATATTGTTTTACAAAATGTTTTATTCGCTTCTTTCGCAACGCAATATAAAAATGCAGCGGCCCATCACTGAAAGCGGGTATTCAAAATGATTTCGCCCACGCAAAATGACTATCGCCCCCCAAAAGCGTATAGTCAAATAATCGCCCAGGTTGAGAATCACCGGTCTAGATAATCTTGTTTGTCTTTGAGACCATTTGGGGCGCCCCTTTGCGAGTGGCGCCCGGGGCATGATATACCCCTTAGACCCCCTCGCTACGCCACTGCGACTTGTAAAGAATAAATTGTTGCTTTTAACACTCGTTCAGGTGTCTTTATTTTTAACACAAAACCCATTACTATTCAATAATTAAGATTTTAAAGTCGACCTTCCATTAAGAAATCTGAATTTTTCTATTTGGTCCACTTCAATTTGTGAGCAGTTTAACTTCGACGTTTCAACCAAATAATTCTACTGCCTCACGCGTCATGATCTAATAATTTTTGGCTCAATTTTCATATACTACCTACCTTGGAAATATGTTTATAAAACAAATCCAAGTTTGCTTTAGTTTTACGTTTTTATTTTTTTGACCTTGTTCAAGATTTTTTGTTAATCATTAATTATCTAAAGCAGGGCTCGGGGACCTTTCGGAAACGAACAGACATTTCAACAAAAACACGTACATTTTAATTTTGTAATTATTTCAGTATTTACAAACACATATATTATTTAGATTTTGTTTTTTGTGGATACAAGAATTAAAACGACATTTTTTGTATTAGTCCAAGAGCTGGTGACACATTTTGACTACGGATTTGACCCAACTAGAAATAATGCGTAATAGTACCGTCTATGATAGTTGTACAAGGAATGGGCAGTCTGGCTGGTCTAAGCAGGTGGACCAGGTACTGCGCATTGTGGGAGTGCGGTAAAAAATACATATGTGTTAAAAAATATTTTTGACCCACAATGAAATTTTAAAAATTATAAATTATTAAATATTTTAACTTGTATATTTTCAACATAGAGTAATTCTGAATAATAGGACATGAATAATAATTTATTTTATTAATATATGTAGATTGAATTGAAAAGTTTTTATTTTGCCGAGAGTAGCAGAGTTGTTAATTCATAAATAGAAACAAAGAGGTTGTCCTCTGCTTGATTTAAATAAACAGACACACATATATATATATATCTGCATATATATTATTTATTTGTTTGAGACTATAGTTTCGAAGGCTTGGTCCTCATCATCAGTGTTTATTTATAAATATTATTTTTCATGGGATGGATCAGTATCAGTTTGGATATTGAAATTTTTTTCTTTCTTTCTCAGCTTGAGAGCCAGACAGAATTAAAAATTAAAAAATACAAAATAAAACCCAGACATTCCGTTGAATTGATAACCTCCTTTTTATATTGTATTTATTTGTTTCAATAAATAATTATAATTAATTATGTGTGATTTAAATAAAAATTCAAATTTTAATCACAAAAATAAAAGCTTCAACAGCTTCATTACTAATGATAATCTCCTCCTTTTTTCAAAGTCGGTTAAAAAAAGAGAAAGAAAGAAAAAAAATTTCAATATCCAAATGATACTGATTCCATGAAAAATAATATTTATAAATAAAAAGACTGATGATGAGGGCCAAGCCTTCGAAACTATAGTCTCAAACAAATAAATAATATATATTAAATATGGACCCATAAAACTTGTTGAGCTCGTAACAGTTATGTTTAACACAAGTACGTCCATGGAGAAAATGTTCCTGAAGAATGGAGAAAGGCCTTAATAACACCAATATTTAAAAAGGGGAACAGAAAATTATGTACAAACTACCGAGGGATTAGTGTCGTATCATCTATGGCGAGACTCTACGGACGAGTTATGAAACAAAGGATAGAAGAGGATATCAGAGAATCAGAAGACCAGAATGGATTTAGGGCGGGAAGGTCCTGTATTGATGGTATTTTTACCTTAAAGATCTTGCTGGAAAAGAGATTGGGGCGCGACCGTCCAGTCCATCTGATATTCGTGGACCTCCAAAAGGCTTATGATACCGTTCCATTAGGCGAGCTATGGAACAGCATGAAATTAGGAGGTATCAACCCTATGTATATCAATGCTACAAGAAGGTTCTACGAAGGCTGCTCCAGTTCTGTCAAAATAGGTAAAGAATTATCCGCGTATTTTCCGGTAACAAAAGGTCTCCGACAAGGATGCGCCCTTGCTCCGACACTCTTTAAATTGTATCTTGAAGCTTCCCTGGTATCCTGGAGAAGAAAGTGTTCCGGTATGGGCATACAAATAGAAAATCGCACACTATATACCTTACTCTTTGCTGACGACCAGGTCCTGATTGCGGGAGACGAAGATGACGCTTTCTATATGCTCCGAAAGCTAAAGGAAGAATATGAAAAATGGGGCCTTGAAATTAATTTCCAAAAAACAGAGTATCTGGCACTTGGTGAGGCGGGAAAAGACCTTGTCCTGGATAACAACTGTATAAGAAATACCAACCAGTTTAAATATTTGGGGGTAACACTAGGAAAGGCAGGAAAAAGTGACCTAGATATTACTAATAAAATAAATCAAGGCAGGCGAGTAATAGGACAGCTGAACTCGATCCTGTGGAGTAAGGAAATATCGAAGAACAATAAGGCTGCCATCTATAAGACCATCGTCGAGAGCATCGTGACCTACGGAAGCGAAGTCTGGGAGGTAACCAAGAGAAACAGTTCACGCCTGCTGGCGTTAGAAATGGATTTTTGGAGACGTTCAGCAGGTGTCTCAAGACTGCAGCATATAAGGAACGAACACATTCGCCAAAAAATGAACGTCCAAGGCAACATCATCGACACGATCGAATATAAGCAACTGATGTGGTTTGGACACGTCAGTAGGATGGCGGATGAACGCTGGCCCAAGAAAGTTTGGAACTGGCAGCCCCCAGAAAGAAGAAAGCGTGGAAGGCCGCCGAGATCGTGGTTTCAGGGAATCCAAAATGCCATGCAAGCCCGTGGGCTGGAAGAGGAAGACTGTGCCGACAGAAGGACATGGAGAATGGGAAGCGAGAAACGGCGTCCGCCGTAACCAAACTCGCAGGATATATATACAGATATATAATTTTGATATATATGTGTGTGTCTGATTATTTGAATCAAGCAGAGGACAACGTCTTTGTTTCTATTTATTAATATATAAGGTTGGCAACTAAGTAATTGCGGATTTCACTCATAGATGGCTTCAGTTGAATTTTTAGGTTTGCTGGCGTAGTCCAAATGTAAAACACATTTTGTTATTTGATAGTTGGCAATTCAGCTGTCAATCAGTAAAAAAGTTTTTTGATCGGTTGCGTAGTTTTCGTTTGGCGTTCGTTGAAAAATGGAAAATCAAAAGGAACATTTTCGTCATATTTTGCTTTTTTATTTCCGCAAAGGGAAAAACGCATCGCAAGCTCACAAAAAGTTATGTGCTGTTTATGGCGACGAAGCCTTTAAAGAACGGCAGTGTCAAAATTGGTTTGCCAAATTTCGTTCTGGTGATTTTTCACTCAAAGATGAAAAACGCTCTGGTCGTCCAGTTGAAGTTGATGACGACCTAATCAAAGCAATAATCGATTCGGATCGTCACAGTACAACACGTGAGATTGCAGAGAAGCTTCATGTATCACATACATGCATTGAAAATCACTTAAAACAACTTGGCTATGTTCAAAAACTCGATACATGGGTTCCTCACGAACTGAAAGAAACGCATTTAACGCAACGCATTAACAGCTGCGATTTGCTAAAGAAACGTAATGAAAATGATCCATTTTTAAAACGACTGATAACTGGCGATGAAAAATGGGTTGTTTACAACAATATCAAGCGGAAAAGATCGTGGAGCAGGCCAGGTGAACCAGCTCAAACAACATCAAAAGAAGGTTTTGTTATCAGTTTGGTGGGATTACAAAGGAATTGTCTACTTTGAACTCTTACCACCCAACCGAACGATCAATTCTGTTGTCTACATTGAACAACTAACGAAATTAAACAATGCAGTTGAAGAAAAGCGGGCCGAATTGACAAATCGAAAAGGTGTTGTATTCCATCATGACAATGCAAGGCCACACACATCTTTGGTCACTCGGCAAAAATTATTGGAGCTTGGTTGGGATGTTTTGCCACATCCACCATATAGTCCTGACCTTGCACCATCTGATTACTTTTTATTTCGATCTTTACAAAACTCCTTGAATGGTAAAAATTTCAATAATGATGATGATGTCAAATCGTACCTGATTCAGTTTTTTGCTAATAAAAACCAGAAGTTTTATGAACGTGGGATTATGATGCTGCCTGAAAGATGGCAAAAGGTCATTGATCAAAATGGGCAATACATTACAGAATAAAGTTATTTAGTTCCATGAAAGAATTGTCTTTGATTTTCTAAAAAAAATCCGCAAATACTTAGTTGCCAATCCAATATATTTTAACTCTCTTTTTAAACATTGCTCTCCCTATTTCTGACATTATAACATCATTAAAAATAAATCTCTTTCAAAATGGCAACAACAGTGGGCAGGCAGAGAGCAGTAAGACCAAAGGAGGTCATCTCTTTAAAATTGTTCCTATAATTCCCCATACACCATGGTTCATATACAACCATTATTTAAAAATCTGTCCACACTGATATTTCGCCTTCGTAGCGGTCATGCTCCCACACCGTCTCACCTACATAGACTGGGAGTCAGGGATACTCCATTTTGTGTGTGTGGTGGTGAAAATATTGGTGATATTGATCAGATATATTTGAACTGTGATAGATATAAGATCAAAATTGACAAATTTTACACTGATATTACTAAAGAAAAAATTTTGCTACCAACACTAATGACAATTCTTCTCCATTATACAAATGTTAAATCGGACATTACCAAGATAATAATAGGGCATATTTTGTCTATTGGATGGTTTTGGAATAACACTTGACATACTACTTACTCCATATCCCATTTAATCATTACTTATTATGAATTCCTTAAAGCCATTTCATAACTTATTCATAGTCTTCGACAATGATCCTTTGAGACCTTTTACATCTTAGGCCTCAGTTTTTATACTAAGGATCAAGGCAGGAACTTTTTGTGGCCCGGGCGGCGTGTGCCGCGGATACTCCTATTGCTGTGCTGTGGGGGGCGCCGCTCTGGTGTCATTTGGTCCTTGTTAAGGGGTAAAAATAAAATTTTTAATACTATAGAGTTGGCCAAATGCTTTGTTATGAGCAAGGCCAGGGAGGGAAAAAAACCAAAAAAACTGGATTTTCTTTTGTTTTCTCGCAATGATAACTGATAACTATTTAATATTTTCGTAGAAATATATACTTTGTTATCTTTTAATGTTGTTTTCAATTTTTGAACGTCGAAAAAAAAAGAAACTAAAAATAACTGAATCAGAAAATTTGAAAAGAAAACGCAAATGAAAAATAAAAAAGATTGGCATCAAAAAAAGTTAAACTTGGAGCTCAAATTCAAGTTATTATTGACCATCAATTTAAAATTCTTCGATAATAAAATCCACCAAATATTTATTTAAAGTTTAATTTGTCCTAGTCCATACTAGTCATTAAATTATTTTTGATAAAATACCATCTAGGGCAGTAGGTAGGTATGTACTAAAAAATGAATAAAATAAAAAGTAAATTATTCAAATAAACATATTTGAGTTGAAATTGTCTTTTCAATTTTTGTGAGTTTTATACCAGATTCAATGATTGACAATTAATATATAATGCAAATTTTAAATATCTTAATGATACAGGGCAATAAAATTTCTAAATCAGGGAAAAATATGATCAACTTTACTGGAAATTCTCAGGGAATTCTGGACTCGTCTTCCCCTTGGATATCTCAATGAACAGTTTGGGGCTTTTTCTGGGCAGATTTCTCCCATAGGGGCTGATTAGCCACCCAGCCAGTCTCTAATGCACCCGCCCTCTGTGCCTGGGAACGGGCTCATTTATTTATTTATTTATTCTTGGAGATATAACACTGGAGAAGCCACAGCATCCAAATGTGGACCAGAGAGAACACTCTTTATACTCGCTAAATCTACTAACAGGAAATAGAATACGATATATTATTATTAAGCAAATGCACACACACTATATATACTAGGTAGCTGCAGACTTGAAAAGGGCCGCATAAAATCTCCCCGGGGGCCGCATGTTGGACATAGCTGCACTAGAGGCTAATTTATTAAACAATCCGATGTCAAACATTATTTGACCATAACTAATGGCTGAAATCTGACACCTGTTCATTATTATCCAGTTGAATTATACCAATTTTATGGAAATTTTTTTATTATATTGTAAAAAATTTTCTAAAACACTTAGGTATACACGAGGTTTTGCAAATTCAAAAGCGCCGTCTATTTTAATTCCTTTTAAGAAAATGTTTAAATGTATTTGTAAAATAGAAAAGGATTAATTTTAATAAAATGTTTAAAATTGATTTTGCCAGATTCGAGATTGTTCCAACGTTTCCTATAAATGAAATGTCTTCCTCATCTCGTCGATATTTTCGCCTTCTTCAAGAGGTTTAAGAGAAAGCAGAATCCTCTATTATTTCAAGGTAGGCTTAAATTTATTTATTTTCTCAACTAAACAATGGATTGAAGCTTTTGTGGAGAAAATTTTTATTGAAACTTTATATTAAAATCCACATGTTTCCTCAATTATGGTAAATATATGGAGCGTTTATTTTAAAACTGGTGCAAAAGTCGATTTTTTGTTGTTTCGAGATATTTTTATAAATAGATATTTTTATTTTGACGAATTCCTGAGGATATTTCTATTCCATTGACTCTGGTATTATAAATAGGAAAAGATCTTGTTTAGCCATCCTTGGTCAGCGCGATTAGAAGGCGAACTTTTATCTATGGTTTAGATTATGCAGGGTGCACCACGAGCAGGCGATCTATCCATCACCCCCCATAGACATCTATGTCCAACTAAAACTTATTTTTTTCAAAATTGGACTTACTCATCCACTTTCAGAATAAACGGTCCATATACAGGGTGTTTCATAATTGAATGTCAATATTGAAAGGGCTTAATCTGGGCATGATTTGAAGACAAAAAGTTCTTATAAACATTCGTCCCCCTTTTACTTTATTTTTAATATACAGGTTGATAAAGATTGTTAAAAATCTAGGTCATTTACCAAACTCAACCAAATTTTGTATACATAATCAGTGGGCCCCCAGGAGTCTAAAAATACAAAAACTAACCCCCCCCTCCCCCTACATGATAATAAATAATTTTATTAAATATTAATGTAAGTGAGGGGGCCAGGTTGTATGGTAAAGTCAAGTGGATGGCCACATCAGAACACGTCAGCTTATTTTTTTTTAATATAAACATCTCTCTTTCTAAAAATAATAGCGATATTCTAATAATAATAATTATACTCCTATATATGAAGGGATTCTTGTAATAACATGACAAGCCACATGATTTTTAATAAAATTTTATTCCTGTGCCTTTTATCCAACCATAGCGAAAAAAGCACACATTAAACATTAACAGTTGCTGCCAAAAATCGGTGGTATTTAATTTTATAGATTTTTCTAAAACTAAAAAGCCTCCTATGTTTTCAGTTTTGTACCTTCTCTTGTTATTGCAATAAGCCCTTATTACTAAATGTTTGGGGTTCGATTCCCAAGGGGTGGATACAACAATGTTGACGTGTAATAAAAATTATCCTTAACATTTTAGAAGTATTTTCTTTTTGGACAGAGTGGTAGAATTTCAATGGAGAATCAATCGATGGAAGGCAGCCAGCCCAAGGAAAATGAAAAAATAAAATTACGATTAAAACAAATTTATTGGAACGTCATTTTTATCCTCTTAAAAAGCGACGTTTCGGAGAATCTTCCCTCCTTCTTCAGGGTTTAAAAGAGTCAACGATGGAAATATACAGAATACTTTCTTCTTCAATGCTCGAAATTTGTTCTTTCTTAACAGAATTTTCTTCTTAAATTAAATTAAATTAATTATTAATTCTCCTAGGGCTTCCCCTCCCATCAATTCTCCATTGATTATTTATTATCAATAAAATAGCTCGGATTTCGTAGACGACAATCTCTCGTTATTTCTTTAAAAATATTAGTATTTCCTACAGTATTTTAATAGAATTTAGGTCAGCATTTTATTAAGTTCTTTTGTGAAATTAGTAATTTCTTAAAATTCAAAATGGATTACTAGTTTTATTTTTCTTATATTAGTTAGTTTATTTTATAGCGGAATAAAAATAAATTGTTTTATACATATAATATTAGGGAGAAAAATGAATAAAAATTATTTTTCTTAAAATCAATAAGGGTAGGTATTTAATAATTTGAGATTATATTTATATGGATATTTTATAAAATTTTGTTCACATTTGGAATTTTTTTTAAAGAAAGAACTAATTTTTTCAGGGAAATATGGTAAATGGTTTAGGTTCATCAAGGTGAAACATATTTACCAAATAAAATTAAAATTAAAAATAGATTACTAGGTAGGTTTCACAAATAATATTTTGAGCGACGAGCCCATCCTCAGGAGTTTACATTTTGATAACTAAATAGAAAATTATTTAAACATTGACGTAAGGGCCCCCCCCCTCTTTTTTTGTAAAGCTAAACATTACTTCCCATATGTTCAAATCAATATTTGTCTATTTTATACGAGGGGTGAACCGCGACCTAAAATCGTGTACACCTACTTACACTTTTTCATTTCCAAGTAGATGACAATAGATTATCTAATGAATTCCAAATAATTCCAATCGCGGTTCACCCCTCGATTTTATATTTCGTTATCAATTTAATCTCGGCTCGTCGTCATCCAAAATATATCTATTGATTCTTGCTCAGAAGCAATATTGCTTTTATTTGTGAAACCTACCTAGACTAGCCATTTTTAATTTTAATTTTATTAAATAGGTTTCACCGAGGGGGGAACCTACACGATTTCCCTTGAATAAAATTTGTTCTTTCTTTAAAAAAATTTTTAAGAAAAAAATAAAAACCGACTTCAAAAAATTAAATGCAACAAATAAAATACACTAAAAGGTATAAAATAATTATTATCTTATTTAGTTACAACTAAATGACGAAATATTAACACGAAATTACTTTTTGAAGTCGGTGCCAAACATATACCTTTTATGAATCGCACTCGACGGATCTTACTTAGTACGTTTGGAGGATATGCTCGCTTATAGGTATAGTTTGTTTGGTACCGACTTCAAAAAGTAATTTCGTGTTAATATTTCGTCGTTTAGTTGTAACTAAATAAGATAATAATTATTTTATACCTTTTAGTGTATTTTATTTGTTGCATTTAATTTTTTGAAGTCGGTTTTTATTTTTTCTTAAAAATTATTTTTATTTTTCTCTTTTAGTGATGTTATTAATAGTGATCATATCATCAGAACTTGACCAAATTAATATGACACCATCCCTAAGACACCCCCTTTCGGATAAAAATAAGAACCATCGAAATCGGTTCATAAACAAAGAGGTTAGGTCTAAACAAACCTAATAAAAAAGGTCTAATACCTATGAAAAAAAATCGAAAAAAAAATGGGACCAATCGGAAGCTAGACTGGACCCAATGCAAAAAAAATTTTCAAAATCGGTTGACAATTGAGATATGAGGTAACATAAGCACAAAAAAAAAAAAAAAAAAAAAAAAAAAATCAGTCGAATAGAGAACCTCCTCCTTTTTTGAAGTCGGTTAAAAAAAATCAATTTTGAGCAAAATTTTATAAAATATCCATATGAAATATGATCTCAAATTATTAAATACCTACCCTTATTGATTTTAATAAAAAAAAAAATTATATTTATTTTTATTAATTTCCCTCCCTAATATAATAAATATTATATAAAACAATTTATTTTTATCGTGTTAAAAAATAAAATAACTAAATAATTAAAAATAAAATAAAATTCGGGAGATTCAAAAATTTGCATTTTGTACAATATCGCAGTATCAGGCACATCTCTTAGTTATGTAACTATTAAAAAAAATCTTCCTTGTTTATAAGGAAAAATAACTTGAAATAATAATATAATAAGTACTTTTAATCTAAAGTTCGTAAAAAAAGGTGACTATTTTTAATTAATAAAACATAAATATTCAAATAACGTTTCAGTTTGTTTTTTTTTTATTAAAATTAAATAATTTCAATATACATAGAAAATAATTTATTTGAAAACATTTGAAATAAAATATTGCAAGTAGAATTTTTCAGCTTTCTTTTTGTTCATTTGTGGAATGGTCGAGAATTGAGCGAATTGTCCATCTGAAAAAAAAAATAATAATATATATATTTGATAAAATAGGGAAATAGAAGAATATTTTATATAACGAATTAGAATTCTATTCAAATATTAATTGAAATTCTATATTTTTCCAGATCCCTTGCTGATTCAAAATCTCCTGCTTTCTGTTCATCTTCAAGAAAATTTATCAACTTTTGAATATAATACGTGTATAAATAATCGAATTATGTATATTTGTTGGAATAATAATGTAGGTGTATAATAGTATGTATATAAAAAAACAATTGAATAAATAATATTTATTAAAATGAACCCCCCCTTTCATTTTAAAATTCCTAATGAGATCCTTTCCAAGCCCCCTCCCTAGCCCTTGACTCCGCCGGCCGCCATTCAGCCGAGTTGTCTGATTCCCCTAAGGGAGAGGCGGGGAGGGAAACCTCCCCCACTCCAGACGGCTCTCCGCCGGGAATCGGACGGCTTCGCTGGCTTTCGGCGGCTGGCCACTTGGAGGGGACCCTGGGCTATATAAGTCGTGTTTCGCGTAGGGTGGATGGTTGGGGAGGAGGATGGCATATATTACACTTCTAATCCAAGATTTATATTTGTGTATTAATTAGTATATATTATAGAGTAAATAAGACTATAATATACATACCATGTCTCTTACCTTTTTATATATTATAGTTATATTTTGTTTATACCTAGACAGAAATGCCATGGTTTCGCTCAATTTTTTTAATCGAAATAGTTTTAGCCGTTTTTGAGATATTTCGAAAAAAAAGAAGGAAAAAAAACACTTTTTTCATGCACGATTACAATACTTGACCATACCCTGTATGGTAAAGTAAAAATAAATATGCAAAACATTATAAATGTTAAAAGAATCAAGTGGAAAATGGGCCACTTAGCACGATGGAAAGATGAAAGGTGGACAAAATTAATAACGGAATGGCAATCTATTGATAAGAAGAGGAAACGTGAAAGGTAATTGACAAGATATCTAGCCAGGGTGGCTGGAAGAGACTGGAGCAGAGTTGACAGGCAAAGGCAATGGCCTGGAAAAACTTGCGGGAAGCCTACGCTCTTAGAGGCCTCGTTTCATAAAAAATAGTGAACATTTTTTTAAATATAATGTAAATTTTTCTTTTAAGTTAATATGTATATTTTTACTACAAATCAAATACTGTATTTATATACACATGAGCCAAATTAGGCAATAAATAAAATAAATAAAAAAATATATTGTTTATTCTACGGCATATTAAGCAAAATTGTAGAAGAATTTTTGACATTTTTGTTTTAAAAAAAATTTGAAACTAGCTACCCAAATTGGGGGGGGGGGGAAGGGTCAAAAATGAAAATTCTAGCCCTTTCGACCAAGCTCAACCAAATTTTGTATACATATTCTGGGAACCCCCAGATGGCTATAAATGCAAAAACTAACCTTTCAAAATGGGGGGAGGATAAAAAAATGAAAATCTAGGACCTTCATTTTTGACCCCTCCCCCATTTTGGGTGGTTAGTTTTTGCATTTATAGCCTTATGGGGTCCCCAGAATATGTATACAAAATTTGGTTGAGTTTGGTCGAAAGGGCTATAATTTTCATTTTTGACCCTTCCCCCCAATTTGGGTAGCTAGTTTCAAATGTTTTTTAAAACAAAAATGTCAAAAATGACATCCTCTACAATTTTGTTTCTAATGGAATTTGCCCTAGAGTAAACAGTTTAGGAGTTATATAATCAATGAAGTGATTTTACGGTATTACTGAGATCTTCAGGGGTCGATTCCCCCTAAAAAACGACTCGATTTGGGGAGTAAGAATTTGACTTTCGGGGTGTGTGCTGATCATACTACACTATGGAATATGTTATTTGGTTTTCCAATCAGCTTCCAAAATGGTCAGTAGCTCTCGGTAGCCCTGTTAAGTAATTGTGGCTAGTTACCTGCCAGGTCAGAAGATAGAAACTTACATAAAGAGTGAGATTGTCCCGAAAACTCCGCAGAGATGATAATTTTTATTGAAATCATCGCTATTTGGATGAGTGGACTGGACGTCGATGATCAGCCACCAGCCAGAAAAGAACTATCGGAAACAATAAAAAAAGTAGCATTATTAGTTGAAATATTCCATTAAAATACACCATTTTATCAGGGGTCTGGTTACTCGAGTCCTACCGAGGTGACTTGGATTATTTTTTTTTCTTTTGTTATTAATAACGAGCTTCGAGGGCGTGCCCTGGCGGGGAGCGTCTCGGTCCAAAAATTTTATTCCTCTTAAAAAACCACACTCCAAATGTATACCCGTAAACTACCGAAAATACATCGTCTCTTAAAAGTTTCGCCTCTTTAATTTTTGAGTGGCGGGGGGGGGGGGGGGAATAATTATGAATATATTTAATAATAATTAATATATTTCAAATTTGTCTGGTTAATGAAAATCGATTGGAGCCATCAGTTTAAAATCCGAACTGACAATTATATTTCAAATTTGCCTCGTTAATTAATATATATTTAATGTTTCTTAATTTAAAATCTATTGGTGTTTTTTCATTTTCATTCGAGTTCAAATGAATACAATATTATCTCGACACAGTCTAAATCAAAAATATATAGTTTTAGTAACAGAAATCAAGATATAATTATTAATGTTTCAATGGTGTAATGGCTAGAGCTAATGCCCTTAGTTCAAGAGTTCGTCAGTTCGATTCTAGGCAAGACGGTAATTTTTTTAGAGAAATTTCTCTAAGCGTTGTTACAAATTAATCTAGACAAATATATATAGTATAATCTGCATAAAATTCTGAACTCTTCAAGTCAAGATCAACTTTCTCTACACCGTACCGATTAATTAAAAAAGATCATTATATGTAAGTATATCCTAAACACATTTAATAAACGAACGAAAAGATTTAGTTTGCCGAGAGTAGCAGAGTTGATGACTCATAAAGAGAAATCAATTAAGTTTTCCTCTGCTCCATGTTAAATAAACATATACATATACATACATATATTTAATTTATTTGTTAGAGAGTAGTTTCGAAGGTTTGAACTTCATCATCAGTCTTTTTTTACAAGAAATATTCTATCTATTACTTCTTAAGAATTCGTTTGTTTTTGTTTTTTATTTCTCCATTTTACACAGGCAATCTGCCCCAAAGGGCAATAGGCACATTTATTTGATAACAAAATATAACAATGGCATGTAATAAAAAGGACTATAACCTATATTATAAAAGTTCCAATGAACTTTCAATTTCTCTGGATGACCACATATATATACAATAAAAATTAAATACAAGTTTTTTGACTTTAAACTACACTCGTGGACAAAATTAGCGGAATATCGAATAAAAGTCAGAAAAATATGCTTATTTTATATAAATATATATATATATATGTATAGGGTGTTTTTTATTGAGGTATAGAACTTTAAGTTGGCATCACTTTTTTAACTGGCGGCCATTTTGTCAGCTGTCAAGTGATTAATATTTAGTTTGGTTTGCCATTTCATCATGAACAGGTTGACAAAAGAACAACGCTTGCAAATCGTGCAAATTTATTTCGAAAATAATGGTTCAGTTCGCGAAGTTTACCGCAAGCTCCGTCCATTTTATGGTCGACATAATCGTCCATCAGAGCAATTAATTCGGTTAACCATGGATCGTTTTCGCACTACGTTTACTCTATGTGATAATACGCATCCGCAGAGACGTCGAACAGTGCGCACCGAAGAAACAATTGCCGCTGTAGAGCAAAGTGTTGAAGAGGACCAGAATGAATCGATTCGCCACCGTGCACAGCAATTGGAGCTTTGTCCATCAACTTTATGGAAGATTTTGCGCAAAGATCTTGGCTTGCGACCTTACAAGATCCAGCTTGTGCAAGAATTAAAGCCGCGAGACCATGCAATGCGTCGTGATTTTGGTGTATGGGCCGAAAATGAGATTGATCTCGATGCTGATTTTCATCGCAAAATTTTGTTCAGTGATGAGGCTCATTTTTGGTTGAATGGCTACGTCAACAAGCAAAATTGCCGCATTTGGAGTGAAGAGAATCCACATGAGACCCTTGAGACGCCATTACATCCACAAAAACTGACTGTTTGGTGTGCTCTATGGGCTGGTGGAGTCATTGGGCCATACTTCTTCCGAAATAATGCTGGAGAGTCAGTTACCGTTAATGGAGACCGGTATAGAGCCATGATAACCGACTATTTTGTTCCCGAATTGGATGGCATGAATGTGGATGAGTTGTGGTTCCAACAAGACGGCGCTACATGCCACACAGCGCACGTCACAATCGATTTATTGAAGGAAACATTCGATGAGCGCATAATTTCGCGGAATGGACCTGTCAATTGGCCACCAAGATCGTGTGATTTGACACCATTGGATTATTTTCTTTGGGGATATGTGAAGTCGCTCGTCTACGCCAACAAACCAGAAACGTTAGGGGACTTGGAAGCCAACATTCGTGGCGTTATTGCCAACATACGGCCCCATATGCTCGAAAAAGTGGTTGAAAATTGGACCTGTAGAATTGGATTTATTCGAGCCAGCCGCGGCGGCCACATGCCCGAAATCATATTTAAACATTAATGGCATAAAATTATCCTTCCAATATAGCCAAATTGATGGAAACCGAATGTTTTCTACATTTGATTCAATCACGAATCAACTGTAAGGAATTTTTGTCAAATATTGAGTGAAAATAATATTTGAACTTATATATTTCTAACTTGAAATAATGATCTTAAATAAATTTTTTATAATTTTTCTAACTGATATAACAAAGAATAATTGACCTATCAATGAGAATGTATTGGCGCTTTATTTGAAAAAGATATTTTATCACAAGATTATTGCGGATTATGCTATTGTGTAGTCTTAAATTGGACCAGGAGAGAAAGATGTGATCCACTTAGCTACAATCCAACGTCATTTTATGTATAGCCCGCTAGACATTCGGATGTGATCCATCCGAATGTCTAGCGGGCTATACGCAAAATGACGTTGGATTGTAGCTAAGTGGATCACATCTTTTTTTCTCTCCTGGTCCAGATTTAAGACTCCACAGACTTTAATAGCATAATCCGCAATAGTCTTGTGATAAAATATCTTTTTCAAATAAAGCGCGGCCAAAACACTTCTCATTGATAGGTCAATTATTCTTTGTTATATCAGTTAGAAAAATTATAAAAAATTTATCAAATTGATGGACATTAAAACGATTTTCTTGTGTTTTATTTCAATTCGAAGTTCTATACCTCTAAAAAAAACACCCGTTATATATATTTTTTTAGTCACTTATTTTTTAAGTGATTTTGATAATTTTGAACTAATTTTGATATTAATTAACAAATTGAAAAATTTTAAAATAATCTAAAATTAAAAAAATATGTCTTATCTGAAATTAAGTGATTTCATGTTTGACTGAATTTTTTTCTTTATAAAAACTTTAAATTGTTTTAATAATTTATATTCCCTCCCCTGGATCTGCTAACACATTTAACTCTCCTAGGCATACTCATAATTGTGTTTTCAATGAATTTTTGAGGTATTCGATACGGTTCCTCAAGAAGTGCATTTTCAGTTTCTCTAGGTTAACAGGAGTTAGAGATCTCTTCTTCAATGGTCTTCCCAACATGTCCCAGACATGCTCAATAGGATTTAAATTTGGAGAGCGTGCCAGCCAATTCATTGTTGACAAATTCACTGCTGACAAATAGCGACAAACTTTCTGGGCTACGTGAGGGCGAGCGTTATCATGCATTAAAATAAATTGGTCGCCAGGCGAAAGGCATTCCATAATCTTCCAAAATGTCTGAAATATACCTTACAGCATTCATTGACCCATTTTCCACGGTGTGTAATTCCGTGCGTGCCCCCAAAGAAATGCCAGCCCAAACCATAACAGAGCCGCCACCGAAAGCCGTCCGCGGAAGAATGTTCCATTGATGGTACCTCTCATTATGACGTCTCCAAGCTCTCAGCCTTCCATCGCCTGGCTTCAG
The DNA here is from genome assembly GCA_024734495.1 of Forficula auricularia. Taxonomy (NCBI): domain Eukaryota; kingdom Metazoa; phylum Arthropoda; class Insecta; order Dermaptera; family Forficulidae; genus Forficula; species Forficula auricularia. The sequence continues at coordinate 7,288,832 of JALMQS010000127.1, forward strand.
AAAAAATCTTGATTCGTCTGTGAACAAAACATAACTCGAATCCATCTCAGACCAATTCTCATGGTTTTTTACAAATTGTGGACGCTCTAGTCGATGACGTGTCTCTAAAAGGGGACCCTTGGCCTGTCTTCGCGATAATAATCCAGCTTCGTTAAGTCTTCTTTTTACTGTCTTAACAGACACTGTCACCTGTCTCGATTCTTTCAGCTGATTTCGGATGTCACTTCCGGTATGGGGATGATTTCTCAGAGGAGAGCTAACAATAAATCTATCTTTTTTACTTAGAGAAAGTGGTTTTGGTTTTAGGTGAAACATGATATTAATTAATAAAGTAAAGGGTGTGTTCTAATCTGTAAACTGATGATGGACTAATAATCCGAAATATATTGAGTTTGTATAAACCTCTTTGAGTTTTATTTCATTCACTGTGAAACTACACACCCTTTACTTTATTAATTAATAAATCTATCGTCCCTAGTGGATGTAGCCATTTTTTTAACTTGCCCTTCACGTCTCTTGTATTGCCCAATGTTGCGATATCGTTGTATAGTAGATTTCGATACACTAAGCATTTCGGCCACTGCTTGGTATGTCCTTTTGCTGTTTTCAATTAACGAAACACCCCTGGCGACCTCAAATTCGCTCAGGTCCGTCATTTTGAATTTAATGTCGAGTTTAATGTCTGACGAGCCAATTTTAATAATAAATCAACTTTGTTCAAACAATTTAAAAAAAAAAACAGTTAATTCTAAGCGAAAAGCAATTTGATAGAATGTATACTAATAAAGAAAAATTTTATGAAATTTAAATAAAATGTGAGATTTGAGGAAAAATCAATATTTATGTGAGTTATTGAATAAAATTAATTTTAAAAATAATGTTTTAACAAATTAATACAGAAATTACAAGATAAGAGTCGCTTTAAATCGAATTATAGCTTTTTTTTGTTGTTCCGAGTCATTCCGTGCCAAATCAACACACTTTAAATAAAAAATTTACCTCACCACTTTAGATTTTCTTGAAATTTCGTACACTGATATGCTGTGCTAATATGAATAATAACACAAAATTTCAAATTTTTATCTTGAATAGTTTTTTTTATACGGCCTTGTGAAGTTTTCAAAAAATCGCAAAAAAACCACGAACAAACAATTTTGAAACTGCTCTAAAAGCTGTCTTAATTGAGTTATAGAGGTGGGACAGGTGTCATTTTGCAGCTTTTTTAATGCTCTTTTCAGAGACATACAACATGACATAGGTTGTAATAAAAATTTTTTTTCAAAATGTAAATCAAATTTTTCATTTTGATTTTTTCTAAAAAGTACCACTTTTAAAATTTTCAAAAAAATTCTGTAAATAGATAGTACTTTCATAAACTACTATGCAAAGTATAATGATGGGATGGTAATGGGGGTCTATGTTTAAAAAAATTATTACTGACTCTTGTTTTTCAATAAAAATACCCAGTTTTGACCAAATAATAATGATTTTAATGTAGTGAAACGACATTTTATGAAAAATCACTTTGTGTATATTAAATTATGGTTATGAAATAAACACTCTGTGTTAGTTAAACTGTTTAACAGTTTAATAATAATCCTATAAATGCTTTCAAGAAAAATATGAATGCATTGTACTTTAAATTAGTCTTATAAAAATATTAGTAAAAACTAAGACAAATAAAACACCAATATTTTAAATAAAATTAAATCAATTTATGCTATGTCATGAAAAGTTAGTTAATTTACAATAAATATTGTTGTAGGCTAAATAGTTTGATAAGCACATGTTATCTGAAATAGAAATTTCCCTTGCATTCACTTGATCCAGTCCCTGCAGGTCTAGCAAGTTGGAACCTGTCTGTGGTTGTGAGCAAGTTAAAACAAATACCAGTCTGCCAAAAGCCAGGCTGTCTCCACAAGCATTCATTCAGTGACTAGAGTCCTTGCTGACAAGTAGTATTTTAAATAATAGTAATGTCTTAAGTTATCAATTCCATAATGTAAAATAGTTGTTATACCTTACATAAAACAATTGATACTTTAAACTTCTGTGTTTTTTGTCTGTTTTAATAGCTAATTTAATCTATGATTAAAACTTGTAATTAAAAGGCAAAGTTTAAGACATTTTTAGAAAATATGGAAACTAGTGAAAAATGCAGTACTGTGGTAAGAGTTCAGTGTTGTAATCCATTGAAGAAAACAAATCATCGTGTTAGAGATAGAAAAAAACTGAGAAATGTCACACCTTGGATGACAGGTTCATTTCCACAAATACTTGATGGCTCCGTGATTTGTGATCAGTGTAGAAAAGACCTAACCAAGTTAAAAAATACAGTGCCTATTAGTGATAAAAATTCTGAAAATGAAGATTGTTCCGGGTCGGAGGTGAATGTTTAAGACAAAGATCTGCTAACTATTGTAAAGCTGACCTAATGAAATAATTATTCATGTAGTCACCAAACAACAAAACAATATGTTCAACTTGAATTGCAGATTTTTATAATGTCATTTTGTTATACAGCCCTAGCAATTTTGACCGAAACCGCCATTTAAATATAGCTTAAGAAATATATGTTTCATGAATTTATTATTAAACAGTTATTTAACTAGCACAGAGTGTTTATTTCATAACCATAGTTTAATATACACAAAGTGATTTTTCATAAAATGTCGTTTCACTACATTAAAATCATTATTATTTGGTCAAAACTGGGTATTTATGAAAAACAAGAGTCGGTAATAATTTTTTTAAACATAGACCCCATTACCATCCCATGATTATACTTTGCATTGTAGTTTATGAAAGTACTATCTATTTACAGAATTTTTTTGAAAATTTTAAAAGTGGTACTTTTTAGAAAAAATCAAAATGAAAAATTTGATTTACATTTTGAAAAAAAATTACAACCTATGTCATGTTGTATGTCTCTGAAAAGAGCATTAAAAAAGCTGCAAAATGCCACCTGTCCCACCTCTCTAACTCAATTAAGACAGCTTTTAGAGCAGTTTCAAAATTGTTTGTTCGTGGTTTTTTTTTGCGATTTTTTGAAAACTTCACAAGGCCGTATAAAAAACTATTCAAGATAAAAATTTGAAATTTTGTATTATTATTCATATTAGCACAGCATATCAGTGTACGAAATTTCAAGAAAATCTAAAGTGGTGAGGTAAAATGGGTGTGTTGAGTTGACATGGAATGACCCTTCCGCTAATTTTGTCCATGAGTGTATTTATATACACGTGCTATAGAAAGATACCGCAGATTTCATAAAATTATTGGTGATTCGAGGTTGAACCCCTACATCTTTGATAGCATGTTTTTAGATATTACCTGTAAAAAATACTCATTTCTTCTGTCCAGAAGTGACAGTTTAGCTCTAATTGAACATCTAAATATAAGCTAACCGATGCGAAAAGCATTTTAAATTAATAAATTCTCTAAATGGGAATTATGTTTATAAAAGAAAAACAAATTTTGTTTTTAACAACACTCTAAGCCAGCTTGATCGTAATAACAATGCCTGAAAATAAATAATAGGTTAAAATATTAATTTACTAGAATTTTTTTATTATTGTTTAAATAGTAGGATGTAGAAAGTTCTTTCTCATCTTAAATTGTTCAGAATTTAAAACAAATTATTATTATTAAAAGAAAAATAACACACAAGTCAACTCGTTAGGACCGAGCAGTAGAATATAAGAGCAAAACCTTCAATTAAATTGTGAATAGTTAATTTGGCTCTCTTGAAGGGGCTAATTGGTTAAATTAAAGGCTAATAATAATAATAATAATAAAATTGCTTACGAGAGTTCCAGCTACAAGAGAAGCGATTGCATTTCGTTTATCGTCCCCCTCGAACCAAACACAATATTGCGGAATCTCAACACATGTAGTCATTTTTAAAGAATACTATTCGAATTAATTATTTCATAGAAAATTGATTTAGAAATATATAATCTCTAAAAATTAATATTTCTTTTCTTTACTTTGACATAGAGCTTAGAAATGTCACAAGGGATAATATAAAAACAAAAGAGGAGCGGAGATTTTAGGAACTATTAGTTCTTGAAAAGGCTACTGAGGGCAGCACAGGACAAAAAAGGGAGGACGTTCAAAACAATTAATATTCAAGCAAAAATTAAAAAAACTAAAAAACACGCTAAAAAATGCACTAAAAAGTACATAATAATATAATAATCAAAAAGTGTGGGGCGTAGAAACATGTGCTTTTAATTAATTTTGGAAAAGTGCCCCACGCGTTTTGATTATTACATTATTATGTACTTTTTAGTGCATATTTTAGCGTGTTTTTTTTAGTTTTTTTTTTTAAACTATAATTTATTTGTTTACTTTTTTTGTCTTAATTATTTTTATAGAGAAAAGTTTGCGGAATTTAACAGAATGAAATGTATTTATTTTTATATAATTTCATTTAAATTGAGTAGGTAGACAATTATTTTTATAGCGAAACTAGCTGCAAGGCCCGCCTTCGGTGGTCCTCTTGCTAGCCAGGAGACCACGCCCCCCTGGACCACCGCCCCACGAACCCCACCCTCACACCCCCGAAGCCCATCCAACACCCCCACCCCTCACACCACCACCACAACACTCCACCCCACGCCCTCCACCTAGCTCCCCTCGACCCAGCACCACCCCCGCTACGCACCCCTGTAATCCACCCGCACCACCCCCGGACCCCCTCCAGCGCACACCACATCCCCACCTAGTCCCTTCGACCTCCACCCCACCCCACCCCCGGGCCCTCATCACCTCCTACACCCCATATCCTAACACCCGCACCCCTCACTCCCCCTCCGAACCCAGTATTTGCATTTCTAGCCTTCTAGTGACACACAGATTATGTATACAAAATTTGGTTGAGTTTACTTGATTTATAAGATTTATAAGATTGAGCTTCAAGGGCACGAATTTACATTTTTTCACCCTCCCCCCTTTTTAGGTGGTTTTTGAGGGGAATTGTTTTAAACAAAAGTTGTCAGAAATAATATCTGCTAGAATTTTGCTCATATTAAAATTTGCCGTAGGGTTAATAGTTTAGGAGTTATTTGATAATTTTCATTCGTGCGCCCCCCAAACTCCCTTTTGGGTTCAAAATATCAAAATGTTGCTTGATTTTTTGGAAGACCGAACTAGCGGATTTATAAATTCAATCGTTGGCAACACTGCAGTGTTCTGGGCTCACAGTGTCACACATAGATAAAAGATATATGGTGTCACAATTCATCCGGCTTCCATTCTGCAGACACACACGTGCCCATAAGTTGGAAATTTTCAGAAGTTAAATAAGTAAGTACCATATACTCTCTCATTATTATTTATCTGGTTTTTAAGGAATTTGGTGTTGGTACTTGGTGAAACATTTTTTATATTATTGGATAAAAAATACTTGATAAGTTTCACATTAAGATATTGAAAAATAAAACGAATTTATTTTTGGAGACTTTAATCCTCTAAGATTAAAGTCTCCAAAAATAGATTCGTTTTATTTTAATATCTTAATGTGAAACCTACCAAATATTTTGTTTTCCAAAAATTTATTATTTATCTGTTTAAGTAAAAGTCTACTATCTACTCTTATTAAACGAGCAAAAATTGTATATTTATTTGTTTATATATTTGTATCTTGGTTCTATTTTGAAAACGGCTTTACCGATTTTGATGAAATTCACGGGTTAGGGGGTTTTTGGGGTGACAATTCGTTTTGTCAGGGTCTCATCTTCGACAAAATTGTTTTTGATTGTTTTTTTCGTAATCAAATTGATTATTCTCAGGTAGACAAATCCCATTCTTAGGGTTTTAAAAAAAGGTTTCCCTTTTCCTTTTGTGTTCAGGCAGACAATGGGTCGGGTAAATCCTTTATTCTCAAAGGCCTTGAAGAAGTATTGTGATTGTGGATTTTAACATATTTTGTTGTCCCTAAACGTTAGAAATATTAATAAGCGTTTTATAATTGTTTTTATAATGAACTTTATTTATTTAATAGAATAAAAAATAATCAAGAATATATTTAAAAATATATTTCGCATAAGCAGGTCTCAATTTTCTGAAAAAATAACACATTTTGATAGGTTTTATTTATTAACAATTGGATGAATAAAAATGAATCATATGGTTGAATCAAAACAGGTGCAGGAGGTGGGGTGCAGTGTTGGGTGATTCGGTGGTAGGGCGAGGTTTCGAGGGTGGAGGCGGGGTGGGGGGGGGGGGGGTACAGTGGGCGAATATTATATATTTTTTTTAATTTGAAAGCGGCTCTCAAATAAAAATCGACCTTTTTATCAGAATTTTAAATTAATTTAAAAATAATATTAAAATAAAGCTTTTAACTGAAGGAAGAAGTTACCGAGCATCGCTCGGTGCCTCCAGGTACTTACTATTATAATAACACTTCAATTTCAAAATTCATGAATATTTTAACATTTTATTAAGATTGGAGTAATTTTTGGAGACGGACTGATAAGGTGTGAAATTGAGTGGATATTAATGAGGCTGTCCAAAAAAGAAGAAGATAATTTATACTATCTTTTTATTCATAAACCGACGTTTCGGAGGCTATTCCCTCCTTCTTCAAGGGTTTTTCCCACTGACTTTTCAAAACCCTGAAGAAGGAGGGAATAGCCTCCGAAACGTCGGTTTATGAATAAAAAGATAGTATAAATTATCTTCTTCTTTTTTTGGACAGCCTCATTAATATCCACTCAATTAACATTTTATTATTATTATAGGGATCGTGCGTGAAACATAGAGGCAGCACTACTGTCGAAGTAAGCGCTCTCTAGTGTTCCTTTGCCGAAGATAGTGGGATCAAAACATTCATTAAACACAACATGAAATATTTATAAATAATGGAAAAAATAATAAAATATAGATTTCAACCGGTTGTCAATAATATTATACATGGCCAAAATGATGAAAAAGGGAAAAAATTATTCATTACTACATTAATTGAATTGGTGATATTTATCAAATTATTGGTTTCATCACTCACAAAAGATTTCTTAATATTTGCAACTTTCAATAATTCACGATTTTTGACTCGCTGGAAACGTCCCAAGGATTCTATATTTTTACTTTATCCAATGCAAAGCATGGGGAAAGTATTGCAATCGCTCTCGGGGCAAGCGTGGCTTCAAAGGGTCCTCAGGTAAAGACTACGGAACCCATGGACTCAATTAAAGTCACAAATTGTAGTATTCATATAGGTTGAATTTTAACACGTGACGGTTTTGTCAAAAATTACATGGGGTCTCGTCGAGAGGCCAAAAAGGGCGATTTTTTCATTTAGTGCGTGCGTATGGATGGATGTATGTATGGATGGATGGATGTTATCGCTTTTTTGGCCCACGATTTTTTCCACACCGTTGCACCGATTGAAATGAAATTGAAAACCTACCATTAGTTTAACAAAATGAAGCGCTGATTAGTTTTTGGTACATATCGGCCCACAAACATTAGTACTTTATTTCGGTACTTTTTTATTTTTTCTAAATATTTTGAAAATGACTTAACCAATTTTGATGAAATTTAATATCCTAATTAAGTACCTTGGGGACCACAAAAAAGGTTAAATAAAGTTTTTAGTAAAATTATATTTTAAAGTACTTTACTCTAAAGTAAGATAGTACTTTTAAAAAAAATTTAAATTTATTCATTTGATCGTTTTAATATAGCTCATTTAACCTAACTTAAGTAAGAATGGATAGGCTTCTCTCTGTGAAATGCTAAAAATTTGGGAGGAATTTTTATGAGTAACCATAGCAACTGCGTTGTTTTCTTATCCGTTACCTTTGCTGAAGACAGAGAAATCGATTTTAAACCAAAAATAGCGATTGATTCTCATCTAGTACTTGAGGAATAATCATTCTATATTGGATTTTTGACGTTTCGGTTTTTATTAGTAACCATTGCTGAAGACATAGAGAAATCGATTTTAAACCAAAAATAGCGATTGATTCTCATCTAGTTCTTGAGGAATAATCATTCTATATTGGATTTTTGACGTTTCGGTTTTTATTAGTAACCATTGTTGAAGACATAGAGAAATCGACTTAAACCAAAAATAGCGATTGATTCTCATCTAGTACTTGAGGAATAATCATTCTATATTGGATTTTTGACGTTTCGGTTTTTATTAGTAACCATTGCTGAAGACATAGAGAAATCGACTTTAAACCAAAAATAGCGATTGATTCTCATCTAGTTCTTGAGGAATAATCATTCTATATTGGATTTTTGACGTTTCGGTTTTTATTAGTAACCATTGCTGAAGACATAGAGAAATCGACTTTAAACCAAAAATAGCGATTGATTCTCATCTAGTACTTGAGGAATAATCATTCTATATTGGATTTTTGACGTTTCGGTTTTTATTAGTAACCATTGCTGAAGACATGGAGGAATCGACTTAAAATAAAAAATAGCGATTGATTCTCATCTAATACTTGAGAAATATACATTCTATATTGGATTTTTGACGTTTCGGTTTTTATTAGTAACCATTCCTGAAGACATAGAGAAATCAACTTTAAACCAAAAATAGCGATTGATTCTCATCTAGTACTTGAGGAATAATCATTCTATATTGGATTTTTGACGTTTCGGTTTTTATTGGTAACCATTGCTGAAGACATAGATGAATCGACTTAAAATCAAAAATAGCGATTGATTCTCATCTAATACTTGAGGAATAACAATTCTACATTAGGTTTTTGACGTTTCGATTATTATTGGTAACCATTGCTGAAGACATGGAGGAAACGACTTAAAATCAAAAATAACGATCGATTCTTATCTAATACTAGAGGAATAACCTTATTGAATTCCATTTTTGATGTTTTGACTATTAATGGAAACCTCTACTGAAAATGTAGAAGAATCGACTTAAAATCAAAAAGACTAAATTCTTTTTGATTTTAAGTCGATTCTTCTACATTTTCAGTAGAGGTTTCCATTAATAGTCAAAACATCAAAAATGGAATTCAATAAGGTTATTCCTCTAGTATTAGATAAGAATCGATCGTTATTTTTGATTTTAAGTCGTTTCCTCCATGTCTTCATCAATGGTTACCAATAATAATCGAAACGTCAAAAACCTAATGTAGAATTGTTATTCCTCAAGTATTAGATGAGAATCGATGGCTATTTTTGATTTTAAGTCGATTCCTCTATGTCTTCAGCAATGGTTACCAATAAAAACCGAAACGTCAAAAATCCAATGTAGAATGGTTATTCCTCGACTCTTAAATGAGAATTATTTTTGAATTAATTTCAATATGAACTACAAATTGCAAGTGATATCTGATTAATAATAAAGGAACAAACATATTAATATTTCAAATGAATTTGGATAAAGTTTAGCAACGATCCGTTGCAGTTTATTTTTAATATTTTCACTTGCAGGAAAAATAAAAGGATCATAAGACGGATGTAACGGATGTTCCGATTTTTCGTTTTTGATAAAATGAGAACTACAAATTCTCGAATTTTTATTTGGTGCCCAGTCTTTTGGATTTTCTCTGAAAACAAAACAAATTAAAAGGTTAAGTTTTTATTATTTCATAAATATTAAGAACCATCAAAATTATAGTTTTTTTATATGCCCGAGTTTAAACTGAACTTTTACTTTAATTTTGTTATAAATTGTTGATTAATACAGAACTTACACATAATTTTTTACTGCTTTTATCCACTGTTTACGTTTCGTTATTTTCCATGCGGCTCCAAACACATGCTATCTGGGAATTTATAAAATTTCACTTTCACATCAACTCCAAGTTTTTGACGTCATGTATCATTACAACCACGGATACAGCAATTCTTTCTTGAAGCTGACATAATTAAAATAATATCAATTAATTTTAATATTAATTATTAAAAAATAAATCACGTGTTAAAATTTAATAAATGATGCCAATTAGTTGAGATGTTTACCACTAGTTGGCGTAAAAGTCTAGATGAACGATCCCTATTATTATCATTTCTTTATTCGTATCTATATACCGGGTGAGTTTTTTTTTTTATCTTGAGACAGTCATTCTTATAACTCAAAAATAATGAATTATATGAAAAAAAGTTTCGAAAATATAATAAAAATAAAATATTTTATAAAAAATTTTTTAGACATTCATTTAAACCCGCAAACGTTTGAGAGAATTTCTCTATTTATGAATTAAATTTAATTATCAATTTTTCTGATTCCTTCGCCCGACGCTTTCTCTTACGTGATGCATTGCAAGTTATTATATTAAGTCACTATTCTTAACATCACTAAAAAGAAAAAAAATTTTCATAAAAAAAAAATAAAAAATAAAACCGACTTCAAAAAAATTAAATGCAACAAATAAAATAATAATAACTTAAAAATAAAATAAAATACACTAAAAGGTATAAAATAATTATCTTATTTAGTTACAACTACGAATGACAAAATATTAACAAGAAATTACTTTTTGAAGTCGGTGCCAAACAAACTATACCTATAAGCGAGCGTACCCGCCAAACGTGCTAAGTAAGATCAAATACTGTATATACCAATACAGGACAGTCTGTCAAAATACAATAGAAAAGCAAACCGTTTTTGGTCTCATGAATTTGAGCGCCACCATGCGAGCAAAGTGGAAATCTTGCAGTCAAATCCGACTTTCGGCTACCGACAAAATTAAAAAAAAAAAAACTTGAGCGTCATGGAAAAAATATATATTGTGTCCGTTTAATGTTATATATGATTTAATAAGATCGATTTTAAATAATTTACGCATTTTAATATTATGCGCTTTATGTAGTTTACTTTTTTCTCGCTAGAGTGTGCTGTTTTCAGGGTACCATATTTTTGACAGGCTGTCCTGTATTGTTATATACAGTATTTGGTAAGAACCGTCGAATGTATATTTTTGGCACCGACTTAAAAAAGTTTTATTTTTTTTTTTTTATAAAAATTATTTTTATTTTTCTCTTTTTAGTGATGTTATTAATAGTGACTTAATATAATACTTTGCATTCATCTCGTAAGAGAAAGCGTCAGGCAAATGAATCAGAAAATGAGAATAAAATTCAATTCATAAATATAGAAATAATTATCTCGAAACGTTTGCGGGTTTTAAATTAATATTTTAATATTTTTTTTATAAAATATTTTATTTATTATAATTTCGATTATTTGCTCATATGAATTGAACATTTACGTTATTTCGATTTTGATTATATCTTCAGAACTTGACCAAATTAATATGGTACCAGCCCTAAGGTACCCTCTTTCTAATAAAAAAAGAATCATCGAAATCGGTTCATAAATAAAGAAGTTAGACCTGAACAAACATATAAAAAAAGGTCCTATATCAACGAAAAAAAAACCGGGACCAATCGGAAACTAGACTGAACCCAATGCAAAAAAAAATCATCAAAATCGGTTTATAATTATACATTTTATGAATCGCACTACTTAGTAAGTTTGGCTGGTACACTCGCTTATAGGTATAGTTTGTAACTAACTAAGATAATAATTATTTTATACATTAATTGAATGTAATGGAACGCAGCCCAGGGGCAGTGAGGAAAGAAAAAATTAACACATATCAAATAAGGTGTCATTTATTGGAATCCTTCCTCCTTTCCTTTCAAACCGACATTTCGGAGGATTCTTCCCTCCTTCTTCAGGGTTTTCAAAGGGTCAATGAATGAAACAAATAAACATTTTATTTGTTTCATTCATTGACCCTTGTGTTAATTTTTTCTTTCCTCACTACCCCTGGGCTGCGTTCCATTACATTCGATTAAAATTTTTACCAGTCCGTCTCTCTCCACAGAAAATTTCATTGAAAGTAGAAGGGAAATTGTTGACCTCCATGGTAGTCTGGCGATCCCAGGGTTGGATATCTTTTACAGAGTGCCTCGCCCTGGTTTGAGACGGTTCGAGAGTTTTTATTCAGAGCGACCTGTAGTGCTATCGCCGATTGCCAGATGTATCGTGACGGCTAATAATAATTACCATCTTATTGATTTCTTCTGGGGAGATGGCCCAGCCCAACGCTTTTTCCAGCGTTGATCTATTTATTTAATATTTTACCCAGTAGCCTATATTCCCAGTCAAATATTTATTTACGAGCTTTTCGTGCGTGCCTTCGGCATGCTCTCGAAGCTCGGCCCCCGAGCTGGTGCCCTGGCGGGCAGCGTCTCGGTCCAAAAATTTTATTCCTCTTAAAAAACCAGACTCCAAATGTATACCCGTAAACTACCGAAAATACATCGTCTCTTAAAAGTTTCGCCTCTTTAATTTTTGAGTGGCGAAAGGGGGGGTCCTCCCCCCCCCCCCCCGGAGGAACAATTATCAATATATTTAATGTTTCTTAATTTAAAATGAATTGGAGTCTTTCATTTCAAAATTACAATTATATTTCAAATTTGCCTGGTTAATGAAAATCGATTGGAGCCATCAGTTTAAAATCCGAGCTGACAATTATATTTCAAATTTGCCTCGTTAATTAATGTTTCTTAATTTAAAATGAATTGGAGTCTTTCATTTCAAAATTCGAGTCCAAATGAATACAATATTATCTAGACACAAAGTCTCAATCAAAAATATATAGTTTTAGTAACAGAAATCAAGATATAAATATTAATGTTACATTGGTCTAATGGCTAGAGCTCATGACCTTAGTTCAAGAGTTCGTCGGTTCGATTCTAGGCAAGAGGGTAATTTTTTTAGAGAAATTTCTCTAAGCGTTGTTACAAATTAATCTAGACAAATCTTATATAGTATTTTTCTTGACCATGGCGGTTTTCTGCCTATTTATTTATTTATTTTTTACTCATTGACTACGGCAACTTCCTGTCTACTTATTTATTTGAATGTTTTTTAAATTATTTATTTTTAAACATTTCTTTAAACCCAGTGACATATTCTATTTATTTTTTTGTTTTATTTAATTGATTATTTATTTATTTATTCTTCCCAGTCTATTTATTTATTTATTTTTATTGGTTGGACGACGTGCGGTATTCCCTTTTTTTTATTTTTATTATTATTATTATTTTATTCTTGGTCGCAGCATACTAAAATTTCACACCGTTCTGCTGTGGCCACACCATGATCCTGAGTGGGAGGATCGGAGGGCTATAAGGGGAGATGTGGAGGCCTTATAAAAAAAAAAAATATTTTATACATTTTAGTGTGCCAAAAGGCTTAGTTCTTTTAAAATGGCTGAGAGGTTTAAATACAATAGAAAAAAGATGAGGTGAGATTCTCAAGGGTATTTTTAAAAAAATTGATTTTTAAATAACATATTTTATTTTAAATTAAATATTTTTCATCTATATGTATATATATATAATCAAAAGCTTGGCTGAAACTTTTTTATTTTTTTCTATATTATCGATCAAAATGACAAAAAAAGGCCATTTTGACCTATATTCGAATCCTATTAAATATTAAACAGCAATATTTGAAATCAAAATATTTTGGTTGCCGTAATAGAAAACAGCTTCCTCTTTGATTTTAAAATTACCACTTGTTTTTAACTCAATTAGAACTTGAGTTATAGCTAAAAAACTAAGATCTTATGTTTTTATCTGTTTATTGTTCTTTAAAATCACGTAGTTTATTTATTTTTTTATGAGATAAACAGGAAGATAATTAATAATTCATATGGGGACCTTTCTTTTATGTTTCAGATCTCATGATGAGTCTTTTTTGCCCATGCGAATTGGAAGATAACGAAAGGGATGAGCTGTTCGTAACTCTCCTGCTGGAACTGGAAGGAAATGCTGATTTGGAGAAGATGAAAGAACGTGTCAATTCAATCAGGACTCTGGATAAATACAAATTGCTGGAGAGTTTCCTTTGCAAAAAAAATAAAATTAGCGAAAAGACCATCTTGAAATGTCTTCCTGTCTTCCTTGATGAAAGGACACAGTTTTTCCGCATTGAACGAGAAATACATCATCAAGCAAGTATCAAAACAATTTTGGAAATAATACCGAGATGCTGTCCTAATATAGATACCATCGATATAAGAGAATTTATTATAGAACCTGAAAACAAGGAGAACTTTAAGACATTCCTGAAACAAACCCCAAGCTTGAAATCTCTCCGAGTCTACTGTTCTCCAACTTGTGCAATACGTCAGCTTTTTTTTGAAGAGGAATTCTATTTGCATGATCAAGAAGTTAGATTTGGACTCCAAAAAATCGATTATATCTATACATTAGCGTTAAGTCCCTTAGAGAGTGTCAGACTTTTAAAACTATTACCCAATTTAAAAGGTTTTGGCCTGGATATAACATTGGATTCATTATTCTTATCGGATTACATTAAAGATGAAGAAATTATCAAAAAATTATACAATCTGACCGAAATTGCCGATAAATTTACAAGCTTAACAATGTTAGAACGTTTTGTTAAAATGTGTCCAAATGCAAATAGTATAAGTCTATTTGGGCCAAAAGAACATGTTGTCGAAAACCTCTGGAAGTTTCCAGAAATAACAGAATTACATTTACGTGGCCTCTATTCCGTTAACGAACTCTATACCTTACTAGAAATGATTGGAACACAAATTACAATTTTGATTTTCATAAGCCCTTTTCCGAATCAACTTGACCGAGAAAAATTGCGAGAGTTATGCCCCAGATTATCTAAATTTGACATTAATAATCAAAACTGCTTATAAATTGTGTTATATATTAAATTGATCCATTTATGTTCATCTATTGGGGTGACTCAAAATCCCAAAAGGAATAGTTACTCCAAAGAAGCAGAGAAGGGGGGGGGGTTCACTTTACTAGTTGACTTATTACTATTGTTACTAATGTTAATTCCATTTACCTTCATTTTTTGTAATTAATTTATTAAAAATAAAATCTTTAATATTAACTAAATCCAATTTTATTTCCTGTAGTATTTTTTTTCCTATATATTTAAGTAAATTTTTAAGGGTTTCTTTGAATATTTAAGGAATATTTTTTTTTTATATGTATATTATACCGGGTGAGTTTTTTTTATCTTGAGACAGTCTTATAACTCAAAAACAGGGCATTATATGAAAAAAAGTTTCAAATAAAAATTTATTTATACCGAGAGGGGAAACTAAACTAAGCTATTGTTTTTTAACCTAGAACAAGCTTTCAAGGGTATTTTAAATAGGAACCTATATTTTTCTTCTCGTTAAGTCGATTATTATGGGGTGACCGAAACTCTGTGGTAAATTAATCAAATAATAAATAATAATTGATAAAAATTATTGTTGTTAAATTGTGGATCACTTCAATAAGAGAGAGAGAGTTCGATTTATAGAGGTTGATTTATATTGGTATATACATACATCACGTTATTCGGATACCCAATGCTTAGACACACACAGAGTTCTCTTGATGCCTCGACAAGAGTTAAGTTAGAAGTTAGGTATAACAAGTTGTCGTAAAGAGAGAAGTAGAGATACCAACTTGCCCGCTAAATATACAATTCAAATGTGCAAGGCTCATATATTCAACAATTGTATTCATTTATTTTATGTGACTACAAAAATTTAATTTATATATACCTGGTGAGTTTTTTTATCTTGATACAGTCTTATAACTCAAAAACAGTGCATTATATGAAAACAAGTTTCAAATAAAAGTTTATGTAGGTATATCGATGGGGAAACTAAACTACGCTATTGTTGTTTGACGTAGAACAGGCTTTCAAGGGTATTTTGAGGTCAAGTTCTGTTTTTTAAATAAAACGCTATATTTTTCTTTAGTTTATTTACTCTATTCTACAAAAAAAACTGAACAACTTTCATAAGAACTATTTTTTTATACGACATCAAATAAACAAAATAAATGAATCAATTAGATCTCAAAAAAAAAATCTTAATAATTATTTTTAACAATAATTTAACTTAATTATCAAATAATAATGATTAAATAAATAATTATTAAAATGAAAAGTCACAACAATGAGAATAAGTGTTTATAATGATCTTAAAACTTCGTTATACTCAGATTTAAGAGATTATTTTTTTTACTTAATAGAACTATTTAAAATTCTTGACATTAAAAAAGTTTATTTCTCATGTCAATCCATTAGATATATTATATTAGCATAATAAAAATGGAGCATTTTTTTTGTTGAAGACAGAATTAAAATCGTCTTAATTTATGTTGAATGTGGAAGAAGTGGTATAGGGCTGTCATTGGTAGATGCCGAGCATTTTCCTGACAGGGATATACCCTCACAAGCTTCATTTTATTGTGTTGTAAAAAACAGTATTAAGTGAAAACAAAAAGATATTTATCTTTTGCCAAGATAAAAACGGGGGTGGGGAGGGGGAGCTCGGTGGCTGCTGACCGCCCCCCCCCAAATCAGAGGTCTGCATCCGCGCCTGTGTTAAAGCGACTGTTTCATTAAATAACAATCGTAATTTTCTTCATATTATTTTGAAAAACTGAAAATCATTAGCTGAAGATATAAAAAATATTTTCCTATTAAAATAATTGTATCAAGCGGTATTTGTTTTGTCTGAAAAATGTTATAAGTTGAACTATATTCAAACGCCTCCCAATCGATCACAAACCCAGAGGTCGAAAATAATTTTTTTTTTTATAATAATAAAACTTGAGCAAGATACGAGTTAGGTTTCACAAAAAAAGAAATAAAAAAAAATTGAGTTTTGAATTCGATGTATTTCGGAGGGGAGCCCATCATCATCAGGAGCCAAAGAAAAACAAATAACAATTTTTTAATTTTTTTTTTTTTTTTGAAATGTATGTGGTGAGGGGAAAGTAGGGAGAAGAGGAAAAAGTGTACTAAGAATTAATATTTTCAACAAATGGAAAGATCTTGGTCCAGATTTAAGATTTATCTTACTCCAATAGGCTCAACCAGCAGTATTCTAGCGATATATATACCATATATCTTGTTTAAAAACAACTCTCTTTGATATATTAATTATTATTTAATATATGTAACTATTTATGGTAAAAGCTTAGCTAATTTTATATACCTGGTGAGTTTTTTATCTTGAGACAGTCCTACAACTCAAAAACAGTGCATTATATGGAAAAAAGTTTCAAATAAATGTTTATTTATATCGAGGGGGAAACTAAACTACGCTATTGTTTGTCGACGTAGAACAAGCTTTCAAGGGTATTTTAAGGTCAAGTTCTGTTTTTTAAATGGAACTCTATATTAAGTCATCTTATTCTACAAAAATAAAACTGAACAACTTTCATAAGAACTATTTTTTTATACGACATCAAATAAACAAAATATTAAATCAATTATATCTAAAAAAAATCTAAATAATAATTATTCTTAACAATTATTAAACTTAATTATTAAATAATAATGATAAAATATTTAATTGTTAAATAAATAATTTAATAATAATTAATAATTTAATAATTTTTACACTATGTTCTGTGACATTCCAGAGTGTATCGCAAGTCTTCTGGATGAATTCCAGTTCCAATTTCTTTATTTTTTTTAACAGATTTACAACACAATAAAATGAAGCTTGTGAGGGTGTATTCCTATCAGGAAAACTCTCGGCATCCATTTCACTCCCAGCCCCATAACACTTCTTTCACATTCACCATAAACTAAGACCATTTCAACTCTATCTTCAAAAAAATACTACATTTTTATTATGGTAATACAATATAACTATCTAATCTCTACTGGATTGACAAGAGAAATAAACTTTTTTAAACTTAAGAATTTCAAGTAGATCTATTAAATAGAAAATAATCTCTTAAATCTGAGTATAACGAATACGGCTCACATCTGTGGAGAGGAGCCTCAAAATATTCTCTTGCTACCCTGGATGCAATACAGAAACGAGCCGTCAGGCTAATTGACGATTCTACCCTCACCGACTCCCTCGACTCGCTGGCTCATCGAAGAGATGTCTCTGCCCTTTCCCTTTTCTATAGATACTATCACGGCAGGTGCTCTGATGAGATAAAATCAATAATTCCCCCAAAGCATGCTTTGCACGTAGCACGCGTTTTGCCGACTCCCAACACTCTTTCGCGGTCAAACTGGAAAAGTGCCGGACCACTTCATTCGCCAATACATATATCCCCATGACTTCAAGGAACTGGAACTCTCTCCCAGCCTCCATCTTTCCCAGCACCTATAATCTTCAAACCTTCAAAACCGGGGTGCATAAACACCTACGTCTACACCCTCTCACTTAATCAACTTTCCCTTCTCTTCGGTAATGCAAGGGTCTTTCGAGATCCATAGGAGCTGCATCTTTACTGGCCACCCCTTCTTGCATTCGATTGCATTAAAAAAAAAAAAAGTTTTAATATCATTATAAACCCTTATTTTATCTGATGGCTAAAAGGCCAGGGATGAATCAATAAAAAAAAAAATAAACCCTTATTTTCATTGTTGTGACTTTTTGATTTCATGATTATTTATTTAATCATTATTTTTTGTTAATTAAGTTAAATAATTGTTAAAAATAATTATTAAGATTTTTTGAGATCTAATTGATTAATGTATTTTATTTATTTGATGTCGTATAAAAAAATAGTTCTTATGAAAGTTGTTCAGTTTTATTTTTGTAGAATAAGATGACTTAATATAGAGTTCCATTTAAAAAACAGAACTTGACCCTGAAATACCCTTGAAAGCCTGTTCTACGTCGACAAACAATAGCGTAGTTTAGTTTCCCCCTCGATATAAATAAACATTTATTTGAAACTTTCTTCCATATAATGCACTGTTTTTGAGTTATAAGACTGTCTCAAGATAAAAAATTCACCCGGTATATATAGATGTGTTAAAATTATTTATTTTGAATATACTATATCGAGAATGGTTTATTTAGTGTTTGGCCCCCTAGGAATGTAGGTTTTGCTAATACAGTATGCCCCCTCCTGGAATTAGCCAGAATGTAATTTGGGCATCATGAAGGGTGCTTGGTATTTGCTCCGCATATAACGAGCGTTGTCTTCTGGATCGATGCTCTCGCCAAGATGACTCGACGCCGAAGCCACCCTCTCCATTACATTAATTGTCGATTCGGCCAATTCTTCCGCTTCCTGGGGGAACCAAAGCAACGATCAAAATTCATTAAATGCGATCAACATTTTTAAGAGAAACGTATTATTTATTAGCTAATAAATAATTAAATAAACATTTTTTTTAATTTTTAAAAATGAACATAAGAAATTTGTATTTAATATTTATGTACAGCACTTATTTATGTATTTTTAAAAAAATATCATAATTTAAAATTTTTCATATACTTATACTTTTACTATAAATTTTACGAATGTATCCAGACAGAAGGGAATATTGCAGCAATATTGGTGTAATATTGCGAACCTTGCACAATATTGTGGCAATATTGCAGCAACATTGCAGAGGCAACATTGAATTTAAAAAATTGACGAAATTTTGTTAGCAAACCTCAGATCCGGACTCAGCACACCCAAAAACATAAAGGGTCGAAGAAATTAGAACTACGCCAAAACTTTCCGGGTAAAAATAAAAATTTAACTGGACTATTTGTTTTAATAAAAAAAAATTCCCACTAAATATTTTGCTTTGTGAATTAACCCCCCCCCCCCCCCTCCATGAAAATTTTCTGGCTACGCCACTGGATATATCTTCTTTTATATAATAAAATGAATTTCTGTTTCTTCATAAGCGCAGATCTCTCAAATGCCTGGACCGATTCGGCTAATTTTTTTTAAATGTTAGTAATAGTCCAACGTAAAAAAAAAATTGGAAAAGTTGCCCGGAAAATTCAGGAAAAAAGAGAAAAAATTCAGGTTAGCCAACATAACTTGCCAAACAATAAAAAAACTAAACTAGCAAAAACAAGTGTTGGCGGCCCTGTTTGTAAGATTTTTGAGTGTCATTCATTCTCAATAGTTCTAACTACATTATCGTTGAAGAAGAATTTAATATTGCAACAAAGATTTAAAAAAACTATCTATTTTTTTTAAAGTAAATTTTAAAAAAGTAAAGTCATGATAACTAAATTTTTGAAAAAGTTATGGTTATTTAAAAAAAGTTATTTTTTCAAAAATTCCTAACTTCTTTTAGGTTGGGAGAAATTTTTTTAAAAAATTCTGAAAACCGTCTTTAATAGGGTAGAAAAAAATAAAAAAAGTTTCAGCCAAACTTTTGATTATATATATAGATAAAAAGTATTTAATTTAAATTAAAATATGTTATTTAAAAATAAGCTTGGGAATCTCACCTCATCTTTTTTCAATTGTATTTAAGACCCTCAGCCATTTCAAAAGAACTAAGCCTTTTAGCTTTTGTATTCGAGCTCATTTATTCATTTCAATATTATTTATTTATTTCAAAGTTAATTATAAAGGATTATTGAAACTATACTAACTAAACTAACTGAAAGGAATTCATTAGATTTTGGAATTTCTTTAAAAATATATTTTAAAGATATTAAAACCAAATATATATTATATATATATTGTAGCTGTTGCTTTGGCTACGAGCCTTTAGACACGGCCGCTAGATGACTCAGTCAGATCGTTGCGACACTTTTGCATGACTGATAAATATTATATATATTTCAGTCATGCTATAAGTGAAGCAATTCGATCTCGACTGAGCATCGAATGGAAAGAGGGGCCAACCACCAACTAGTAATAATTAAGCGGGTGGCGCCCAACCCGGCTTTCCACCAGGGCACAAACAACTCCCTGCACAAATAATTGTTAGGACCCCATGAACTTGGTGGGGGGCGCGGACACGCAACATAACGCACTCAACCGAGACCCCTAACATATATAATATATGTATTCTCTGTAACTAATAAAACAGCAATAAAGCAGCCACGTGGGGGTTCAGGGGGCGAAGGCGGGCCTTGAAGCTAGTGGTAAATACAAGTAGATGTTTACCAGATTGAGGTTAGGTTCGTGATTAATCCTTGTCTGTCTTTTCTCCCAACAACGTCTGACTCTGTAATTGACAATTTCGAGAATGAAAGCGAGAATGGCGATCGCAAAGCCAGCGCCCAGAAGGAGGAACGTCCCTTGGACGTCATCGAGGGTCAGCATCCGCTCTTCCATTCTGCCAGGTCGCAAATGCGGGGGGGTTACCTGACAAACAAAAATTCCTCTTATATTTTACAATACAACAAATCTACTCCATATTTATTCGACAAATTTTCGCATTTCGACTATCTTCCAGGAGTCTGAGCCACAAAATTTTAACACCTTTCATATTTATAGACTGGTTACGATGCTAAAACTTTTTGTATGGATTTTTGCGAAAGAACTACCTTAAATGAATACATTACCGCTAATAATCTGCCGTTTTTACTCCGGAGGAGTTCAAAGTCCACTTCTCTCCTTAATTTCAGAATAATTCCACCTTGTAGGGCTCGAAGCAAATAAATATTAAATATTTGTCCAAGATACGAGTTGCGTGGAAAGCCCAGGCCAACGTTAAACGGCACAAAACATTCCTTGCCTATATGGAGAAGAGATCGCTTGCTGGATCTGTGGAAACAACAATTATTTGTAATAATTTCCTACTTGAATAGATAGATATAGAAAAAGGATAGATACCCTTGAGTGAAATTGACCCGGACAATATAGTCGAGAAATTCGCGGCTGCCTAAAAAGGCGTAGGACCAGAGGAACCGGGAGGTGTAGCTTGTGACGTTTTGTAAGCCAGCATAAACCGATGGCAAATATTCCATTCGGTGTAACAGTTTATTCGCAATCGGATCTGAAGAATTTTGAAACCATGTTGGCCAACTCCCTATACCTAAAACCAAATCATATACAATTCATAAGTATTAGGTATTTTCTGTGTTCCATAACATATCAATATATAAGCTGACGTGTTCTGATGTGGCCATCCACTCGACTTTACCATACAACCTGGCCCCTCACTTATATTTAATATTTAATAAAATTATTTATAATCATGTAAGGGAGGGGGGTTAGTTTTTGCATTTTTATACTTCTGTGGGTCCACTGATTATGTATACAAAATTTGGTTGAGTTTGGTCAAATGGCCTAGATATTAATTTTTTGATCCAGCATCCCCCTTAATTTTGGGTCGATATGCACCAAAATCTAATCAACTCTTAATATAAATGGACCAAAACTACGTGTGAAATTTGGTTTCGATATTCACACCAGTTTTTGAGCTAGCTCGTCCACAAAATTTGGTAACGCACAGACAGACAACCAAACTAACAGACATTTTGACAAAATAATTATTATCTCAAAAAATATAATTTTTTCGGTGTTCACTTATTAAAGCTTTTTTGTAGACCGAAATGCCATGGTTTCGCTCAATTTTTTTAATCAAAATAGTTTCTGCCGTTTTTGAGATTTTTCGAAAAAAGGAAGAAAAAAAAACACTTTTTTCATGCACGATTACAATACTTGACCATACCCTGTATGGTAAAGTAAAAATTCATCTGTTGTGTGGACACCACAAGACTTTCACATTCTTTCTCCCTTATTTCAAATTATCATACTAATTTTTAGACTGTGACTTATTTTAGATACAGATACAAGAAACAAAATACGTATTTTCATCTTATATCTGAAATACTTTTAGTATTATAATCTTGCATGAAAAAAGTGATTTTTTTCCTTCTTTTTTTTTTTAAATATCTCAAAAACGGCTCAAACTATTTCGATTAAAAAAATTGAGCAAAACCATGGCATTTCGCTCTACAAAAAAGCCCTAATAAGTGAACATCGAAAAAATTATATTTTTCGAGATAATAATTGTTATGTCAAAATGTCTGTTAGTCTGGTTGTCTGTCTGTCTGTTAGTCTGTGCGTTACCAAATTTTTGTGGACGTGCTAGCTCAAAAACTAGAGTGAATATCGAAACCAAATTTCACACGTAGTTTTGGTCCATTGAGATTAAGAGCTGATAGATTTTGGTGCAAATTGACCCAAAATTAAGGGGGGGTGGAGGGGGGGGGGGGTTAAAAATTAAAAATCTAGGCCATTTGAGCAAACTCAACCAAATTTTGTATACATAATCAGTCGACCCCCAGAAGTCTAAAAATGCAAAAACTAACCCCCCCCCCCCTACATGATTATAAATAATTTTAGGAGCCAGGTTGTATGGTAAAGTCAAGTGGATGGCCACATCAGAACACGTCAGCTTATTTTTTTAACCGACTTCAAAAAAGGAGGAGGTTCTCTATTCGACTGAATTTTTTTTTTTTTTTTGTGCCTATATTACCTCATATCTCCGCCAATTGTCAACCGATTTTGAAATTTTTTTTGCATTGGGTCCAGTCTAGCATCCGATTGGTCCCATTTTTTTTCGATTTTTTTTCATAGGTATTAGACCTTTTTTATTAGGTTTGTTTAGACCTAACCTCTTTGTTTATGAACCGATTTCGATGGTTCTTTTTTTATCCGAAAGGGGGTGTCTTAGGGATGGTGTCATATTAATTTGGTCAAGTTCTGATGATATGATCACTATTAATAACATCACTAAAAAGAGAAAAATAAAAATAATTTTTAAGAAAAAATAAAAACCGACTTCAAAAAATTAAATGCAACAAATAAAATACACTAAAAGGTATAAAATAATTATTATCTTATTTAGTTACAACTAAACGAAGAAATATTAACACGAAATTACTTTTTGAAGTCGGTACCAAACAAACTATACCTATAAGCGAGCATATCCTCCAAACGTACTAAGTAAGATCCGTCGAGTGCGATTCATAAAAGGTATATGTTTGGCACCGACTTCAAAAAGTAATTTCGTGTTAATATTTCGTCATTTAGTTGTAACTAAATAAGATAATAACTATTTTATACCTTTTAGTGTATTTTATTTGTTGCATTTAATTTTTTGAAGTCGGTTTTTATTTTTTTCTTAAAAATTTTTTTACTAAGACTACAAATTTCCTCAAATTATGGATTCAAAAGGTTTTCACCATCACAGTCCTATGATCTCGCTTTGAAAAGATTAATTTTAGTATCTATAGCTTGTTCAGAAATGGGTTTTTCAAAATTAAAACTAGTAAGAACACCGTACAATCTTTTTATATGGTGGCCGGATTTCATTTTTTATACAATTAATTATTATAACTATAAGAGAAATCAGTATTCATTCGTAAGGGGGCTGAAATTTTTTTGTCCGAACGAAAATCAGGAAAATTAGTTTTCTAGTTATTAATTGATTAATTACGGTTATAAATTGAAGGATTGCTTACCAAGCATGCCGACCCGATATCCTTGCTCATAAATAATTTTACTTGTGTCCACTACTTCAGGGTAAGAGGGCAGAGTAACAAAGGCGATGATCGAACCCGTATAACACGAGCTGATCATTATTGTAAATGCCCAATAAAAACCTAAAAAAGAAAAATATAAATAAATGGGATATAAAAAATGAATGGATTCAAATTGAATATTACCCAGGTAACACACAATATCCCCAGAATATTCTAAGAAGTTATTTAAAGGACATATACGAGCCCCGTCCCATCTCAATTGGCCCACCAATATTTTTTCTTTTTAAACAAAAGTATGCTAATTCACGGTAAATTTAATTTAAATATTTATTTTCATTATCATTTGGAACAACATTTTAAACAATTTAAAACATTTTATTGTAACATTTAACTTAAAATTATTTTTTAATTGTTAAAAACATATTTATAAATAAAAAATAGTTCTTTGCTTTTGACGATTATTTTTTTAAGAATCTTCAAGTAGGCTTTGACTTTTTCCAACAAAAGAAAGTTTGTTTTGTTTATTATTAGTAAAAATGACTCGTGGAAAGGTTGTTGATGAAAAAATTCGCTCAATTATTATTATCAATTTATTTAAAAAGGGAAAATTAAACGCGGAAATTGGCGATCTAGTTAATTTATCAAAGTTTACTGTCAGAAATATTATTCGAGTTTATAAAACAACAGGTACAATAGCTACAAAACCTAGGTATGCGTCGAAATCCAAAATATCAGATGCTGATAGACGGGCATTGAAGAAGATTATTAGAAAAAACAGGCGTTCGAACTATGGTGAACTATCTGTTCTTTGGAGCAGCGGTTGCCAAAGTGGTGGTCCGCGAGAAAATTTCGCTGGTCCGCAGAAAAAAGTGGAATATACTTACTCATCATGTTAAGTTATGTTTTAAGATGCATTAAAACATGATTCAATTCATAACAATACGAGACAAGTTATAAAAACTTTTTGTTTGTACAATGTTTGTTTATAAATAGCCTGGAGTGCGTTGATCTTGTAGTGGGGTGGGGGAGCTTCACTTCTGTATGTGTAAAATGAAGGCAGGAAGAAAGACAGTATTTGAAATTGTTCAATTGGAATAACTTGTTACCAGTGTAATGATTCTTGATGTAAAACGTCTGCTGGAGATAGATTTTACGTGTTTTTTATGACTTGGGTGAGTAGTATATAATCCTCATTTCCACCCTTTAAAAAATTTATTATAAATGTTAAAACAAAAAATTAAAACATGCAATGATCTTTTCCAGTTGACGTGCACTGATGAAGAGCAGCGGTATAGCGCTCGAAACGTTGTTAAAATATCGATTACGTCTGCCCAAAATAAAGTAACAAATAGAAGTTGACTTTTATTTCAACTTTTTATTTTCCCCTTACTGGCCCCTTAGCCAATTCAATTTAAATAAAATAGGGCCACCAAACAAGGTTCTTTTTAAAATTTTTGTTTATTTTATTATGGTTTATTAATAAAGCTTTCATAACTTGGTTACTATTAATAGTTTCATTTTATTAACTAGGTACATTTTATGTGTTCTTTGATCACAATTTTTTTTTATAAATATATTTAACACTTAAAAAATCCTATTAGTGGTCCGCGGGATTTAAATTATGAATTAACTGGTCCGTGGGGTCAAAAAGTTTGGCGACCGCTGCTTTGGAGCGATGCTGTGGGCCGAAGTGTTTCAAGATCCACGTGCCAAAAGCCCTTAAGTTAGGTTTTAAAACTTATAAGATAATTTTATTGCAACTTATTCCAAATTTTTTTTTGTAATTTTACTGATTTTTTTTAGGCGAAAGAAAAGCCACTCTTGACATTAAAACAAAAGAAAAACCGGCTTAAATGGGCTAAAAGTCACATTAATTGGACGAGTGATGAATGGAATAGTGTCCATTGGAGTGATGAGTCTCGCTTTGAAGTTTGTGTTGGGGACAATCGAAGCAGAGTTATTCGTCAGAAAAATGAAGCTTTCAATTCAGATCGTTTAAAAATGAAAGTAAAATTTCCTGCTTCAGTTATGGTATGGGTTCAATGTCTGATAGAGGTGTTGGAAAACTTCACTTCATTGATGGAATTGTAAACACCAATAAATATTTAGAGATTTTTAAAAAATCGTTACTTCCAACAATGGCAGAATCATTGCAGAATAATAATAATTTTGTGTTCCAACAAGACGGGGCGGCCTGCCATACATCAAGAAAATCTTTAAAATGGCTTTCTGATCATAATGTTCCACTTTTGGAGTGGGTGGCAAACAGTCCCGACTTGTCACCAATAGAAACTCTTTGGCACACAATGAAAAAGCTATTACGAATACAACCAGCTAGAAATTTAGTCCAACTAAAACACAAACTTAAAAATATTTGGGAAACTTTCACTCAAGATGAGTGTCAAAACTTAATAAGTACTTTGCCCAAAAGAATTCAAAAATAAAGGCGACGTCACACAGTGGTAAAGGTTTTGGATTTTGTATGTTTTCCTTGTTTTTAACAATTAAAAAATAATTTTAAGTTAAATGTTACAATAAAATGTTTTAAATTGTTTAAAATGTTGTTCCAAATGATAATAAAAATAATTTAAATTAAATTTACCGTGAATTAGTATACTTTTATTTAAAAAGAAAAAATATTGATGGGCCAATTGAGATGGGACGGGGCTCGTATATATTCCAATTATCTCCAGAAGATCCACAGAATATTTGTATGGGATTTAATCTTATGAGAATATTCTTTTCCGAATATTCCAATAATGCGCAACTAGGAATGTTCCCGGAAAGGGAATTTAATGTCCTACATGAATATTTTAGTTCTAAGAAAATTCCCAGAATATCTACGAAGATTGAAAGATTATTCAGAGGATATTCCAATGTCCAGAGAAGATATTATCAGAATTATTATTATTATAGATTATTCTTGTGCTACCTGGCAGTGCCGTCTTTACGCAAAGTCCTAATAGGCCCGGGCCTAGGGCCCCAGGCATGTTGGGGGCCCCCCAATCGCAAAAAATCATTTACAATCATCCTTTAGAAAGAACGTTGAATAACAAATCGTAAGCTTTAAAACCCCCATAGTAATAAAAATAAAGTAATTAATTACGTTAGTCATTTAATTTATAATATAATATTTATTATGTAATATGGAAATGTAACATTACAATTTTTTTCTTGATTTTTTGTGAGCGAAATCAGAAATTATGTCTTCAAAACTTATATTATTTAAAATGTCCGATTCTATAAACATAATCGAAAGATAATTCAATCGAGGATTTAACATGGCATTTCGATGATCATTTTTTATAAATTTTAAGGCTGAAAATGATCTCTCGCCGCTACAATTCGTGACCATCATGCCTAAAAAAATTCGTAAACTTATTTCTATATTAGGAAAAGTAGATTTTAAACATTCTTTTTTAATTTGGGTGTACAAATCTGAGAAATCTAACTGTATCTCTTTTCTAGTTTCTAGCAAATAATATTTAAACTGAATACATTCAGAAATTAAGTTTTCTTCTGATAAATCGTTATCATATTTTTTTGCTAACTTACTACAATTTTCCGTTATCGAATCTTCAGAGAGATTACGTAAGTGTGTGAAAAAACTAAAATCATTATTGAGTATATCATAAACGGTTCTTCGTTGCTTAAGACTTGAAATCAGAGAGTCAATTATCGGATAAAATATCTCTATTCTTAAACTATCGCATGCATTGAACGTAGTATTTTGACTAGATCCTTCATTTCTCGTTAATTTGACACTTCTTGTTTTAGGGCGCTTGTCTTCATTGGACATTTCATCAATGTTCGCAAATTTCTTTGCTTTACCCAAATATAAATCGAATTGATCTCTTAAATTGCTTAAATAGTGTACTAAAGAATCGAGTAAATCAACAACTATGCCCAAATGAATTTTTTCAGTTTGTAAAGTTAAGTTGGTTGCGTGAATTTTTAATAAAATATCGTTCCAAACTACAATTAGAAATATATTACTAAATTTTTCAAGCTTTTTCTTAAGACTTAGTGCTTCGAGTTGCGTATCATTTTTTTGCGTTTTATCGGTCGATATATCGTCAAGAGTATCCAAAACTTCAGAATGGCTGTCATGTACAATGCTTACAGCATCAGCACGTGCTGACCACCTCGTATCAGATAATGACTTTAAAATCTTTTTTTCTTTTAAAGATTTTACTAGCTTTTGCCAGCGATACGTCGATAATGAGAAAAATGTGTACAGTTTTTGCAAAAGACTAAAAAATGACGTAATTTGTAAATTGCATTCTGCTGCTCTGACACCTACTAGATTTAAAGAATGTCCAGAACATGGGATGTACTCTGCATATTGATTTATTTCTTTAAGTCTAGCTTGCAGTCCTGAATATTGTCCGGACATGTTTGCAGCGTTGTCGTATGACTGACCTCTACAGTCCTTTAAATCTATGTCATTGTCTTTAAAAAAGCTAATAACAACATTCGCTAAATATTCTGCACCATGAGCTTCGATAGGTATAAAGGTCATAAATCTTTCAATTGGGCTATCATCGACAACGTACCGAACAGTAAATGTCAATTGATCGATATGAGTAATATCCGGTGTAGAATCTACACATATTGAGTAGTACTTTGATTTTTTTAATTCACGAATTATGTACTCTAAGACTCTTTTTCCCATTAATTCGATCAGCTCTTCGCAAATATTAGCGGATAAGTAGGACACTTGTCCCCGACCTTTGTTGCCGTATAAATCGAAATGATTTTTTAAAAACGGATCAAACTGACTTATGACTTCTAAAAGTCCTAAGTAGTTACCATTTTTTGTAGATCCTAATTCCTGGTTTGATCCTCGGAATGCAAGACCTCTACTTGCTAAGAACTTGATAGCGACGACAAGTCGGTTTAGCAAATCGTGCCAATACTGCATTTCTTTGTTAAATTGATTTAATATTTGATCATCAATTCGGCCTACTGTGCTTTTACGTTTGCTATATATAATTAAGCACTCTCTGTGTTCATGGCTATCCTCGTGTTCCTTAACTCGTCTAACGCCATTTTTCCAGTCATCGAATCCGGTACGACTAAATTGGCTATTTTTTGTTGAAAATAACCTACATACAAAACAATAAACTGATCCGCTTGAAGGTGAATAAAGTAACCATTCTCTATCTACAGTTTCGCCATTTTTAAGTTCGGTGTAAAACAGGGATTTTTGTAAACGTCGACTTTTTTGTTGGCCATTAGACTCTTTGTAAGTTCGAACTGATTTCTTGAAATCTAAATCTTTATTTCGACAAAAACTTGAACCGGTAAATTTGAAAGTATTGAAAGACACTGGACAAACTTTACACGAAGATAATTTTAAACCGAACTTGAAATAATTCTAAACAGATATTTTTTACACAAATAAAATCTACAGATTTATTACGCAGAATTTTTTTATCTACACTATAGCAAATATCTTACTCTATGTAAAATCATTTCACAAATAATTTAGGATTATTTTTAAATAAAATTTGTGTCTGGTGTCATTTGAAATAGTTGCTTATGTGCATAATTAAGTGATTATGATCTAAGCTTCTATAAAAGCGACTTACAACTATAGTGTTACGCTATAAGACTTAAGGTTTTGATATTCGAAAGGTTTAATTTATTCTACATTTATTGGGGGCCCCGTCGATACTTGGGCCTAGGGCCTCATACCTTGTAAAGACGGCACTGGGGGTCTACTTAAAAATCTTGCAATTCGTGTGACGTCATTTATGGACGGCCTTAAAAAGAATTCAAATATTTGGATTAAACATTCATTTTGGTTGTAGAAAGAAGTTTAATTATGATAATAAATAAATAACGATTCTTTGGGCGATATATTTTTGACCTTTTTGTTATAGAAAGATAGTGAAAAAAATTCTGGCTCACCAAGCTTCAGCTCCTGGCTCACCAAACTTCAGCTCCATCGATGACCCCCCTCCCCCTCTCGACAATATCTTCTGAAAATGGACAAAATTTCAATTAAAATTGATTCGATTCCACCATTTAGCAATTAATTACGTTAAAACTAGACAACTTGGAACCGAAATAAAATAAATAACTAAAAATTTAAAATAAAATAAAAAAAAACATTATTATTATTTTCAATTATAAATCGATTTATTTAATCAATTTTGTATCAAATGAAAAAATTGTATAAGAGAAGAAGGTGAGGTTGATTCATAAAGAGATATCAATAAATAAGGTTGTCCTCTGCTTGATTAACCTTTTATAAAAATTATTATCTGGATAGATTCAAAATAACAAGAAATCATAAGTTGGTGTCATCAGCAGGTGGCCCGGATTGCTGTTACTGGCACTCGGGTTCGATTCCCGAGGGGGTGAAAAACAACCCCTCTGACATATAATTAAAAATATTCCATTCCATCGGATTTAATAGATGACACCAACTTATGATTTTAATAATACTAATAGAACAGAAAGTATATGAAATACATTTCTAATCTTTCAACTGACACTTATACATTCTACTTAAGTTTTAGATTAATTAATGACAAATGTATTTACGGTATATAAAAAGGAGCTTAAAATTAATTTTAAATGAAGGATATGAAGGTTTAAAAGATTTGTGCAAACAAGGAAGGCCAAGGGCCTGAGGAATGTTCAATAAAGAAGCGAAACGTCGCCATTTGAAGGGCTACGGCTAAAAACGATCCTTATCACTTTTGCAAAACTTATCAGTAATCTAAATTAAAAGTTTCAAGTCTAATTGAAGTTTTATGGAAGGCCGGCTTTATTAAACGAAAACTACAATATAAAACAATTTTTTGATAATTTAAATTACGAAAATACATTTTTTAAAAAACTTGAAATGGACCTTGATCGTTTTTAGCCGTAGCCCTTCATTTAAAAAGAGGTTTGTTTTTATTTTATACCAAGCTCAATTTCACGCTAAAAATTGAATTTATTACGATTGTAATTTACTAATTGATGTTAAAGGACTGTTCTTGTTGTATTGTTAAAAAGACACTTAAATGTCTTGTTTTATTTAATATACTTAAATATTATATTGTATTATATTCTACAAGTTATTTAAGGCAACTAAATTAACCATAGATGAAGGAGAGATAGATGGCTGTCCAAAAATGTATAAATTAAAAAAGAGAGAAATTGAGCCAGACTACTTACTGTCTGATGAAAATTGATTAGTACATTACAAACGTGTGGTGGCTGAGAAATGCTTTATCAAAACGTATGGGCAAAAAGCCCTTAATTTCCAGACAGATTGCATAGGGCTAAGTAATGGCTATTTGTCCATTTTAAATAATGGCGATGCCCAAATTTAACCGACATAATGAGCTTAGCATTTGAATGGCTAATTTGACCATCTTTGAAACCCCATTTATAATAAAAAAATGTATTTGATTAAGGTAGTTGTTTCGCGACAATACCTCAGGAACTCATTTCTGATGAGTACGTGGATTGCGACCACGGGGTTATCAGAGCTAAGTCTGACATTGCTTCCACTCACTTGTGTCAGGCTTCTCTTTTTCTCTTTCCTATACGGCCTCCCTTGGCCAACTCTTGTTTTTTTACCGACCCTAATTTTTCCCCCCACTCACATTTTGGATAGTTGAGGGGGGGAGAGTCGGATTACAAAAAATCTTGAAATTATTTTTTAGTTGGAAGTAATGGAAGGCAGCCCAGAGGTAGTGAGGAAAGAAAAAATTAACACATATAAAATAAGGTGTAATTTATTGGAATCCTTCCACCTTTCCTTTCAAACCGACGTTTCGGAGGATTTTCCCTCCTTCTTCAGAGTTATATATAATTAATTTAGAGACACTTTTTAGATAAATTTAAATATTGAAATGTATTATTAAAAAGAAATAGGTTTCCAACCGATCGGAAATTTCGAGAGAAATGGTTGCATGCTCTAATAAAGTATTTATAAAGCATTTAATTATATTTTTTCATCTTTCTTTGATCAATATTCATTATTCAAAAAAATATTTTTTTCAAAACATATAATTACGGACAGCTAATAATCGCATCTCGAGACGCTGCCCGCCAGGGCCACCAGCCCGGAGGGCCGAGCGCTGGTCGTATTTTTATAATAAGTATACTGAAGTTTAAAGTAAATATTTCAAAACTATATATTATAAAATGTGAATGAAATTTGTGTATTGGCAAATAATGTGTCTGAAAATTGAATTTTAATAATTAAACTGTCACTTTTAAATACTTCTGGATAATAGCGTTAAAATTTAAGTAAAAAAAAAGCGAAAATTTTCAAGTCTAAGGGTGAAAGTTGGTCAGAAGATCGGGAAACTCGTTTTTTACGAACAAAGAAAAAAACAATGTCACAAATATTGTAAATTGAAAGTTGAGAATATTTATTACAATGCTTTCTTTAAGATAGATGTTTTAACAATTTTTTCATTCAAAATATTGATTATTTTTTTAAGAAACGAATTTTTTTTTCAAATTTTAATGTGTATGGTTTAAGCCCTTCGGATAAATTAATACTTTGTCTTTAAAAAATAAAAAAAGGTTAAATAGACTCAGAGTTAATTTAATAATAATAATAATATGTTTATAATGAAATAATAAAGAACAAGAGGGTTTACATTTTTACTAAGATTTAAAATATTTAAAAATTCAATTCCTGAATTTTATTTAATTGTAAAAAAGAAATTAAAAGCCCACAGAATCAATGATGTTGTTGAAATATGATTAATTTAGATATCAGAAGGGTTCTAGGGCAGTTGGCCTAATCATTGAGATAAAATCCTTCTGACATGTGTATTTATGTATCCAGTAAGAAAATTTCACTCAAGTTAACAAAAACTATGTTGTAAAATTGTGCTTCTGACCAAATCAACGATTCAATGCATGGCGGAATTTTGAAATAAATAATCTAATCTGCTTTGTTTATCCTGAATTATTGCATTTTGTGAAAATATAATGATCTAGAATGCAATGGATTGTTATTTATGTATAAAAAATAAATATTTACCTATTATTATTATTATCATCTTGGGGAATCAGGAAATATAATGTTTTGTGTTCTTCCTCAAAATTCATCATGATTTGAAAACAGCTTGAAATACTCTATAGAAAATTCCCTAATATAGATGAGAGATTTTCTTAAAATCTGAAAAAGAATAAAATGAAAAATTAATTTCAATAAAAAAGATTTTCAAATAAATTAAGAATAGACTTAAAACTGAAATTATATTTGGTTTAATTATTTTATTAAAAAAAAAATTATTTTGAACATGTCTTATGAAGGATTAATTTGATAGGTATATATTATACCAGGTCTGTAAAAATGAAACGGAAATTTTTTTAAAGAAAATACACATTTATTGTATGGAAATGGTAAAAAATATTTTATCCAAAGAATTGCCGATCGCTAGCGACACATTTTTCCCGTCTCTCTGGCAATTTGTGGATCCCTAGAGAGAAAACCTGTTGCTCTTTTGAGGCAAACCAATCATCGAGCCATTTTCCTCAGCAAGTGAGTGTTCCATCGATGCAAATAAGAAGTACTCGGATGGAGCCAAGTCTGGTGAGTAAGCCCCATGCCAAAGTATTTGCAAACTACCATAAACGCCTCAATCGTTTCCTTGAGCGGTTTTGCTGTGTGCGATGGTCCATTATCATGAAGCAAAATCCCTTGGTGTTGCCTCTTTTGATATTCTGGTGGTTTTTCACTCAATGCTTGGTTCAAATCCATCATTTGTTGTCGGTAGAGTTAAGTATTAACGGTTTCGCCAGGATTTAGCGGCTCATAATAGATAACCCCCTTCTGACTTGACCAAACACAGAGCATTGCGTATTTGAAGAAGTAATTGAGATGGGCATTGAACAGTGTGTTCCCTATGTAAATGGGAAAAATTATTCAAAACCCTGGTTTAACAAGCGATGCGCGGAAGCTGTTCGTGAAAAAAATAAAGCATTCAAGGAATGGCTTTCCTTGCCAAACGGACATCAAACGAATCGCTTTTTCAAAATCACGTAACCATTGTAACAAAATTATTAATGAAACCAAGAAGTCTTCAGACGAAAAATGGGCTGACCAATTATCAGCATGCCCCGCTAATAAAAATCGATTCTGGCATCTCACGAAGAAATTAACTACGAACTCCTCCAAATCTGCGTTTCCCCCCCCCTTAATCTTCCCAGCGCAGCGGCTCAATAGCCACTGACGCCCTCTCTAAAGCTGAAGCATTCGCTTCATTCTTCGCAACCAATGCCACCCTAGACGACAAGGGACTTGACCCCCCGCCCTATACCCCTAGCACCAATATTATGTCGGATATTAAATTCAGAATACCAAAAATATTAAAGGTAGTAAAAAACCTAAATGTTGATTCAGCCGCTGGCCCAGACAACATTTCCACCAATATAATCAAAAATTGCGCGCCTGAACTTGATCCTATTCTCTCAAAAATTTTCAAACTTTCTTATACCACTGGCTCATTTCCGGGGATCTAGAATACAGCAAGAATTCAACCAATAAAAAAAAGGAGATTCTTCAAATGTAGCCAATTATCGTCCGATCTCTATAACTTCGGTTCTTTCTAAAATCATGGAAAAAATAATTAATGAGCAAGTTCTTCACCATTTAGAATCTAATAAACTAATCCATGATAGTCAATATGGCTTTAGACAATTTCGGTCCACCGGCGATATTTTAGCATATATAACTCATATGTGGAATAAAGCACTAGAGACTGGTAAAGAGACCAAACCGCTCTATTAAAGTCGAGGTTGACGGAATATCATCCTCATCCTTGAATACTAATGCTGGAGTTCCTCAGGGCTCAGTCATCTCTCCCACGCTCTTTATTATCTATATTAATGACTTATTAAATCTGCCCTCCAATCCAATACACTGTTACGCTGACGATAGCACCCTCCACAACGCTCAATCCTTACTAGACAATCGCGCAAACATAGCCTCCTCAATAAATTCAGATTTAAGCATGCTAAAAAAATGGGGATCTCACAACTTGGTAAACTTTAATGCTGGCAAAACACAATGCTGCCTAATTTCTAGGCGCGCAGATAGGAACCTTCCGGACATTTCCTTTGATTCGAGCTCATTGGAATTTCGTAATAAAATATCATTGTTAGGTGTCACCTTAAGTTCTGACCTCTCTTGGAATGACCATATTATCTCAGTAGCAAAAGCTGCAGCATGTAATCTTGGCTTTATTTTTCGAACCAAACGATTTTTCACCCCCACTCAACTCCTTATAATATACAAGGCTCAAATTCGCCCCTGTCTTGAATATTGCTCGCATTTGTGGAGAGGGGCCTCCAAGTATTCTCTTAATACCTTAGATGCAATTCAGAGGCGAGCTATCAGACTGATAGGCGATCCTACATTAACTGACACTCTCGACTCCCTAGCCCATCGTAGATCTGTCTCCGCCCTTTTCCTTTTTTATAGATATTACCATGGCTTTTGTTCTGACGAAATTAAATTGATAATCCCACCAAAGGCTTCATTTGCGCGAAATACACGATTTTCTAAAACTCAACACCCCTACGCGCTTAAACTAGATACTAATCGAACAAAGGCCAATTCATTTATCCCTATGACATCTAGAGACTGGAACTCTCTTCCCCCGACAGGCTTTCCAGCAACTTATAACCTTCAATCTTTCAAGACCAGCAACCTTCGAGTTCTACCCAATCACTAAATCTCCCCTTATCTTCACGTTACAAGGGTCCACCACGGACTACAGAGGTTGTACCTTCTTGGTGCAACTTCTTCTTGTATCAGTATCATTATAAAAAAAAAGCATTGTCTTCCGTCCATAGCGATTTGGCCTTGTAGTCGATGTCGATGGTTTGCTTGGAGTTACCCATCATTTTTTACGCTTAGGATTCTCGAAATATATCCATTTTTCATCGCTTGTCTCAATTCGATGGAGAAAGGATTTTCTTTTGTACCCGGTGAGCAACATTCGCAAGTGTTTTTTGTCATGTGGAACCCATTTTCCTGCCTTTTGGATCTTTACCTTGGCTTCGAAACGTATGTACAAGACTTCTCGTGTAACATTTAATTGATCAGCGAGTTGTTGCTTTTGAGAGTCATCCTCATCGAACAATGCTTGCAATTCGGCTTCTTCGGTCTTTTTCGGTGGTCTTCCACCCTCTTCTTTTCTCACATCAAAATCGCCACTTTTTTAAACCTCTCAAAGCACTGTGGTTTACCAAGAGCATGCTTCGACAAGCATTCGATGCGATTCTGCAGCAGTTTTCTTCAAATGTTAACAGAAAATCAATGCTGTCCGCGAGTCGTAGTTTTTAGGAACAAATTTCCACACGTTCAACGATATGAAAATTTTTATATTTGTGTTAAACTTGTATTGTTTTGAGTTAAAATTATTTAGTAAATGTAAAAACAAGAAAATGTCACCAATGACGCGGTTTCACAGTCACTACATTGACAACTAGAGCAATCAATAAGCAAATTCCGGTTTCATATTTACACACCCAGTATATTTTTTTCTATCCCCTTGGACTCGGGAACTAAATGACCATTTATATATAGTTATATATTGAAAATAATAAAAATATTACTTAATTTAGCACAAGCTGTAATAGTAATACCAGGAAAAAATGAAAAAAAAAAATAATAAAAAAAAATGAAAAATTGTAATATTACAAGTTAAATTTTACTAAATTCAATCTCTTAAATACTATTAACCGCATCAAAATGAGTTGCCTGTATATACAATAATGTATTTGTATGAATAAATAATCGAAGGAGACAATAAATGTGTGTCTTCTGCTGGAATTATAAATTTTATTTATTTATAACGAGATTATAGTTTCGAGGGCTTTGGCCTCTTCATCAGTCTATTACAATTGATTCCCAGCAATTAATTTATGAATTCCTGTGAATCAAATGTAATAGACTGATGAAGAGGCCAAAGCCCTCGAAACTATAGTCTCGTTATAAATAAATAAAATTTATAATTCCAGCAGAAGACACACTCTTTTGTTGTCTCCTTCAATATATAAAAATTCTGCTACTCTCGGCACAAAAACTTTAGATTTAGAATAAATAATCTATAGCCAGGGCCGTTGTGAGTTATTTCAGGTAATTCAGATTTTT
The DNA here is from genome assembly GCA_024734495.1 of Forficula auricularia. Lineage (NCBI taxonomy): Eukaryota > Metazoa > Arthropoda > Insecta > Dermaptera > Forficulidae > Forficula > Forficula auricularia. Next base: position 7,326,185 of record JALMQS010000127.1, read on the forward strand.
GTATAAATTCAGGTTGGGCGCTCACCCAACAGAATTTAAACACAATTTTAAAAATGCTTTTATTTTTTTAGTACTATGGAGATGGCATAACAATTGAAACCAGTCTACATTGTACATTGTACTTAAAACTAGGAGAAATTCACTTAATGACAGCCTTTAATAATAAATTAGGTTTTTGAGTGGAAAAATAAGTGGGTTTTTGCGGAGACCGTCAAAATACGTGAATTTTCAACTAGCGCTTGAGCCCAAACGTTTGGTTGGAGAAAAAACCTTAATAATGAAATTTGTAGGAAATTTTATGTACTTTCATTTTGAATAGGAAGGTTATTTACAAAAGGTTGATAGTTTTCGAGTTATAAGCAAAAAATCTAAAGTCATGGCAATTTATGCTATAATATGAAAATGTTAATTGTTTTATAATGTGCTTGACAAAGCGATGACATCACGGAAAGGAAGATTCAAGCTTATTGAAAACCACAGGAGAAGCTTTGAATTTCAATATCAAATAGAGAATGTGCGCACATTGAAGAGGGGATGTGCAAATCTTGATCCTGAGTTGAAAGATGACATTGATGGAAATGATCTCTTCAAAGAGCTCCAAATATTTGCACCTAGGTTGACCTTTCTCCGGGCAAAGTCTTTCTTCACAAAAAATGGCTATGGGGATTCATTACCTAACGTTTTTGTAAGCTCAAATATATTTCCTACTTAATTGAAAAGTTTTTATTTTGCCGAGATTAGCAGAGTTGATGAATCATAATAAAGAGAAACAAAAAAAGGTTGTCCTCTGCTTGATGCAAATAAACAAACACATATCTTGTCTAATTTCTAGGCGCGAAAATAGAGATTTCCCTGATATTCACTTCTGATTCGAATACCCTGAAAATGTGTGACAACCTATCCATGTTGGGCGTCTCTGTCGCATCTGACCTGTCTTGGAATGAACACATCTCCTCTGTGGCGAAATCTGCAGCAAGGAAGATTGGCTTCTTATTCAGGTCCAAGCGATTTTACAAACCCCCACAACTTCTCACCATCTACAAGGCCCAAATCCGCCCCTGTCTCGAATACGGCTCTCATCTGTGGAGAGGAGCCTCAAAATATTCTCTTGCTACCCTTGATGCAATTCAGAAACGAGCCGTCAGGCTAATTGACGATTCTACCTCACCGACTCCCTCGACTCGCTGGCTCATCGAAGAGATGTCTCTGCCCTTTCCCTTTTCTATAGATACTATCACGGCAGGTGCTCTGATGAGATAAAATCAATAATTCCCCCCAAAGCATACTTTGCACGCAGCACACGTTTTGCCGACTCCCAACACTCTTTTGCGGTCAAATTGGAAAAGTGCCGGACCACTTCATTCGCGAATACATATATCCCCATGACTTCAAGGAACTGGAACTCTCTCCCAGCCTCTATCTTTCCCAGCACCTATGATCTTCAAACCTTCAAAACCAGGGTGCATAGACACCTACGTCTACACCCTCTCACTTAATCAACTTTCCCTTCTCTTCGGTAATGCAAGGGTCTTTCGAGATCCATAGGGGCTACACCTTTACTGGTGCACCCCTTCTTGCATTCGATTGCATTAAAAAAAAAAAAAAAACATATATTAAATATAGATAAGATAAAATAATAAGATAAAAAAATAACTCATTCTATATATGTATACCAGTGGCGTGGGATCCATGGATGCTGCGATTCCCTAAAATTTCAAAACTTCCAAGAATATTTTTATAGCGCGTTATAAAAATACAATGTTAAATTTGAAAAAAGATTTCTGCGTTTATCGATGAATTTTACAAATAGAAGTCAAAAGTAAAATCGCATTTTAAAAATTAAAGTGTTCCTTTTTGGACAGCATCGCCTGGCTGAAATGTATATACATATCTATAATTAATATATGTATATGTTTATTTGCATTTAGCCGAGGACAACCTCTTTCTCATTATGAAACTTCACCCTCTTCCAGTGCCAATAGCCAGATCCTGACTGGAATTTTTCAAAATTAGAACAAATGAAAGAATTATTGAGTGATCAATTGTCGGCGGGAAAGAGACATCTGGAGCAATAAAAATGATTCAAGAACTAAATTCCAACAACTCCACAATTATCAGGATCAGCAGTGAGAAATCTAAACTGATTAACATCTCAGGAATTAGACAAGGCGATTCGCTCAGCCCGATGCTTTTCAACATAATCATGGATAAGATTATCGACCAAATACAGAAAGAACTTGGATACAAAATGGGAGAAATCCCTATTCCGATAGTGTGCTATGCAGACGACGCGGTCTTGATGGCAGAGAATGAAGAGGAGGTTCTCCAAGCCCTTCTGGACACACTAACTCCGTAGGGCTCAACATGAAAATATCAACGACCAAGACAAAATCTATGGTCATTGCGAAGCGCCTTTTTAGAAGAAGAAGAAGCATCAAGCAGAGGACAACCTCATTGATTTCTCTTGATGTTAAATTTTGTAAAGATGTAATCAATGTTGAGATCAAATTTTAAAATTAAAATGGCATTTTAGTTTTCTGGATTTTATTAAATGAAATTTACTCGGTGTATATATTTATGGGACAATGAATGAAAACGGATGATTCAAAAAATGACTATGAAAATTATGCAGGGTGTGCTTTCTATCATAACAATCATAATTATCACAAACAATTCAAATTAAGAAAAGAATTGACTATATTTTCGATAGAAGCATTCGCAATATTAAAAGCAATAGAGTACATCTCTATAATCACAAATAAAAACAGATTTCTTATCATGTCTGATTCAAAAAGTGTATTGATGGGATTAGAAAATGTCAATAAAAAGAATTAATTAATCTATTTAATTCTACTAAGTCTAAGTAACAACATTCATAAAGATATCCGATTCATTCGAATAGACAGTCATGTGGGAATTCAAGGAAATGAGATTGTCGATCAACTAGCCAGAGATGCTAACAAAACTACAGAGGAGACGGATGGTCAAATCCCGGGTTCCGAATTTCTAGCTATACTTAATGGGAAGCAATATAATACAAATAGGCCAACAAGAATGGAGGATCAATTCTAGTAAAATGAAAGGTTGTTCGTTCTTCAATTTAATGCCATTGGTACCAAATAAACCATGGTTTCATGATGTAAATCTAAGGAGAAAAATAATCACCCTCCTTATAAGATTGAGAATTGGACACGCGGCAACCTCTAAGCATTTATTTAAAATTAAATTGAAAGAAAATCCCTTCTGTGATTGCGGAGAAAACATTATTGGCGGTTTTAATATATAATTACACTGGGATGTAAAATGATTAAAAATAAAATTGATAAATTTATTTACAAAATTCGACATCACATCGAATTACTTATCAATTTGGAATTCTTTCTAATATATTTTACCTTTTCAATAATAGAGATGAATTATCTAAAATAATTTTAAAAAGATTGAAGTAATTTTTGGAGACGGAATTATAAGTGAAATTGAGTGGATATTGATGAGGCAGTCCAAAAAAAGAAGAAGATAATTTATACTCTCTTTTTATTGATAAACCGACGTTTCGGAGGCTATTCTTCTTCTTCTTCTTGTTTTTGGACTGCCTCATCAATATCCACTCCAATTCTGTCTAATGGTCAAAGTTTTGACTGTATAATAAATAAATAAATTTACCTTCCATTGATGGATTTCGTTTCAATTACAATTTGAATTTCAATAGCGAAATTAAAGCCACATGAATGAATTTCTTTTGATGTCTGCTTCTTAAGAATTCTTCGTTAATGAACATCCCATGACAATAAACGCACATATGGAGTGGACCTGGAAACAAAAAGAATGATTTTAATAATTAATTCTTTAGTTATATGTATCTACAAATAAATATATTTATTTATTTTATAGCCTTCTTTCTTATTTTAATTTGATTAAGATAATTATAATATTAATAGAGAGTGAACTTAACGTTTAGAAAGGTTTTTATCCCTGCCTAGATATTCAAATTTTATGGTAGAAATCAACATGTCATAAATTAATAACAAGGATATAACAAATCTATAAGAACATGAACATTAAATGGAGGGTTCGGAGTTGAAATGAATCAAGTCCATATTTTGCTCATTTTGCACTAATACTGTCATAGTAGAGGAAACATGTTATAGGTATTGTCTTTCTAGTAATAATAAATCAAGTTCATAGTTCAATATTTATCCTCCATTGATCCAGTAAGAACACTTACTTAAAAGCCATTTGTTAATTAATTGCAGCTAATTAACTTTGGAATTGGTTCACTTTAATTAACTTTGAACCCTACAAATAGAAATAAAATGTACAATAATAAAAAATAAAACTATAATAAATTAATTTATTAAGTTTTATTTATAGGGGCTTTGTGTTAACTAAAGAAAAAATAATTAAAGATTAGTTTAAACGGTTGATACTTTTAAATTTGGCAGTACATGTTGATTTCTTGTAAAAATTCGAATATGTAATTATTATAGCTCTAATATTTGTTTGATATTGTTTCTTTTTAGATGTTTATAGTGTTGATTGTATAAACCCAGGGCCATGTCTATAGGGTGGTTCAGATGGTGCAAGACACCAAGGATCTCAAGCTCGAGGGGGGGGGGGGGTTGTTAATTAATTATTTAGTGGGCAGGACCCATTCCGTCGAATTATTTTCTAGTATTTTTCAGAAAGTGCGGCAAATCCTAACTTTCAGCAGGGCACACAATGGGTCAAGAAAGGCCCTGGATAAGCCTCTACACTAGGGAAGTGGATCTTCAAATGATGGTGGATGTATCAAGATAGATCAAGAGAGTCTAGAATCAAAACATCGATCCATTTTCAATCTAACAGATGGATAATTTAAATATACTCTATCAATCATCATTTTTCAGAATCAGAAGCTCAAACTTGGTGGGAGACAATTTCCCCATGAATGTTACAGAGCAAAAGATCTATCTCTCAGACCTTCAATCTCACCTTCAGAGCCTCAACAAGAAAATCAAAACATATGTCACTGGCATTATTTGTAAATTTAAGAAATATTTCAAAATTATTTATTTAATTTGAACCATACAACTGTCTAATTGAAAAAATAAATAAATATGAACAGATACTTAAATAAATTCATAATAATAATAGAAGACATCAAAAGAGATGCAGAAATTAAACTAAAAGCTAGAAGGTTAGCAAAAAATACTAAAAATTAAAAGTTTCTATGCGGTGTAATTCTTTGGAATGATATTTTATTTGAAATAAATTCAGTCTCGAAGCTATTGCAATGTGTAACGATAAATTTGTCAGAATGTGTAAGGATGTTATCAGAAATCATACAAAAGGAGAAAAAGTTATAGACAAGCTGGATATGATCAGATGAAAATTGCTGCGAATGATATTGCAAAGAAGAATTTTCTGCCGAAACCCAAGTTAAGAGTAAAATATATTTATTTTTTTAACAATTTAGATAAAGAAAGGTACTTTTCAATCGAAGGAAAATTTAATGTAAAAGAAGGTGTTTTTAATATTTTTACATTTAATCGTATTGAATAAATTAAAACATATTTTTAACCTATTAAAAATACTGGAATTTAGTGATAAAATTTCAATGCTAGGCGTAACTCTAGGGTCTGACCTTTCATGGAATGACCATATCTCAACCACTGCTAAAGCTGCAGCGTGCAAGATTGGTCTCCTATTTAGGTCTAGGCGCCATTTTAACCAGTTTATCCCAGTCAATTTTCTTACACTGTATAAGGCTCAAATTCGTCCCTGTCCGAATATGGCTCTCATCTGTGGAGAGGGGCCTCCAAGCATTCTCTTGCCACACTGAATGCAATTCAGAAACGAGCAATTAAACTAATAGGAGACCCGGCTCTAACCAACTCACTCGACTCCCTGGCTCACCGAAGAACTGTTTCTGCCCTTTTCCTGTACTACAGATACTATCACGGTGTTTGTTCAGTCGAGCTGAAATCAATTATCCCCCCTAAAGCACTCTTTACGAGAAACACGCGGTTTTCGAACGCTCAGCACCCCTTCGCTGTCAAATTGGAGAAAAATCGAACAAGCGCTTTCGCCAACTCTTTTATCCCTATGACCTCCAGAGACTGGAACTCGCTCCCTGCCACCATCTTTCCCGCGACTTATAACCTTTAGCTATTTAAGACCCGTATCCACAGATACCTTCGACACCCGCCCATAAAATTCCCTCTTCTTCTTCTTTTCACGATGGAGGGGCCAACCCAGGCCTTTAGGGGTTGCACCTTTTTGGTGTAACTCCTTCTCTCATCATTTTCATTAAAAAAGAAAAAAGATGTGGTAAAATATTTGGATAACGACTCTTCGCGACCCATTGGTTAAGAACCACTGCTATAGAGTAATAATTATATTTCTTATTTCTATATATATTATGTGAACCCTCCAAATGATGAAATCAATTACCTATGTTGAAAAAAGCTTGATGAAAACAGAATGGACTATAAAAATGTCAGAGAAATTTAAATATAAATGCAAGTCAAAAAATTACTCTTTAATAGTTTATAGTGTCATTAAGTAAAGATGTATATGATCCAGTAAATAAATTATATGCATTTTGAAGATTCCGATTATAAAGAGAGAAATCCCCCTGATTTGCAATTTAGATATACAGCTAAGATGCGCGATTTTCTTCAAATCTGAAATATAAATAAACTATTAGTAATAGAGTAGTATAATAGATAGAAAATTAATTTGAAATAAATCAACAATGGACTAAACAATGAAAATTATAATCATTCTTTGATTGTTATTTTAAAAAATTATTATGAGCATGTCACATGTAGAATCAATTTAATGTATATTTTAAAAATATGAGATATTATATGTGTAGTGGGCAGCACTTGCCACCCATACACTAACGCCACCAGATGTCTCCACCGGCACACAAGCCTGGGCGGACAGAGGGGCAGTCTGCAACGCGACACGAACGAGCGAACACCCAAACAACTCCAACCCTTTGCTGTATTATTTCTAGTCAATAAACAAGTATTTATATAATATATCAGAGTGTTATTCCTACCGCAACCCTCCTCTATATTGGTGACCCACGACAAAAGAAAAAAAATCCACATCATGGAAGTGAACCGAATAGGAGCGAAATTACCAGCACTTTGGACCGAACGACCTGACCTTTGGTTCAAACATGTGGAGGCCCAGTTCAATCTCGCCAAAGTGACCACAGAAGAAACGAAGTTCCATCACGTAGTCGCCAGCCTGGACCAACAACAGGCAATCAAGGTATGTGAAATCATATCGAATCCGCCGACCACCAACCAGTACCAGGAACTAAAAAACGAGCTCCTAAAGAAATTAACACCTTCTAATGAAGAAAGACGACGCCGCCTATTGGCGGGAGAGGAGATCGGCGACAGGAAGCCTTCGGAGTTCCGCGAGCACATGCTCGCCTTGGCCCCCGACACGTGGCCGGAGGATCTTTTAAAGAGTCTCTGGTCTAGCCAATTGCCTAGGGCCATACGGACAGCGTTATTAACGCGCCCAGACTTAAACTGGAAGGATTCAGCAGAAATAGCAGACTCCATCGCTGAGGCCGTTCCGGAAGTCTCAACCCACGCCATCGAACAACCCACGCCAACCAGCAGCGCCCTCGAGCGGCAGATCGAGGAGTTGTCCCAGCAAGTTGCCGCCATTAATTCAAACAACTTAAACAAAAGCGCGCCAGCCCAGCAGCGGACCTGGAAAACCGACGACCGTCGCAGCAGAGGTATCAACCCTGAGGTGTGCTGGTTCCACCGCGAGTTTGGCAAAAACGCTCGCAATTGCAGACAGCCCTGTGCATTCAAGGCACAGGGAAACTCCAAGGGCGGTCAGTAGCAGCGGCGACTGACTGCAAATCATCAGGAAGCCGCCTCTACGTTACCGAGAAAAACAGCAAGGTGCGATTTCTCGTCGACACCGGTTCCGACCTATGCGTTTATCCACGGAAAGCGCTGCCAGGACGAAGAAAACGCGTGGACTACGACCTGATCGCGGCCAACGGCACAACCATCCACACTTATGGATGGATCTCGCTGGCCCTCGACATAGGCTTAGAGCGCATCCTCAAGTGGCGCTTCGTAATCGCCGACGTGGAGAGCGCCATCATCGGGATTGATTTTCTCGGATTCTACGGCCTCTTAGTAGACCCCCGCCACGGCCGTATTATCGACAACAAGGCCGCACTCTCAGCCAAATGCGAACCAACTGACGCGCAGACGCCGAGCGTGAAGATGATTCTCGAAGACCCCACCGGACACGACGTATTCCGCGAATTCCCCGACGTCGTGCGCCCAGCCGGCTCCCCCGCCAGGTGAGCCACGGGACAAAGCACTACATCCGAACAACGCCCGGGCAACCAGTAAACGCCCGCCCCCGCCGTCTGGCCCCCGACCGCCTCAAGATAGCCAAAAAAGAGTTTGAAGAGATGATTCGAGCCGGCACTGCACGGCCCTCTGATAGCCCCTGGTCATCGCCCCTACATATGGTGCCGAAGAAAGAGGGCTGGAGGCCCTGTGGAGATTACCGCTCCCTTAATTCGCGGACGATTCCCGACCGTTATCCAGTGCGGCACATCCTCGATTACGCCCACTACCTCGCGGGATGCACCGTCTTCTCAACAATCGACTTAGTCCGGGCCTATCATCAGATTCCAGTCAGGCGCGAGGACATTCCGAAAACGGCTCTGACAACTCCCTTCGGCCTTTACGAATTTCCATTTATGAGTTTCGGCCTCAGAAACGCCGCCCAGACGTTCCAACGCTTCATAGACGAGGCACTCCGCGGGCTGGAATTCTGCTTTGCTTACCTCGACGACATCCTAATATTTTCAACTTCACCAGAAGAACACAGAAAACACCTGCGCCAACTCTTCCAGCGACTGACGGAATATGGCATCGTTGTCAACCCTACGAAGTGCGTCCTCGAAGCGCCCGAGGTAACCTTTCTAGGCTATCGCATCTCCGCAGAAGGCTCGCGCCCACTAGAAGATCGGATAGCCACCTTGCAGGCTTGGACGCCCCCTAAAACGATCAGGGAATTAAGACGCTTCCTGGGCATGATAAATTTTTACAGACGTTTTCTGCCCGGCGCCGCCGACACCCAGGCCCCCTTACACGCCCTCCTCTCAGGCCCCAAGATGAAACCCAGCACACCGGTCACTTGGACAGATGAGCTGCTACGATCCTTCAACGAGTGTAAGGCGAACCTCGGAAGGGCAACGCTACTGTCTCACCCGGAACAGTCTGCCAACCTATCGGTGTCAACAGACGCTTCAGCGACAGCCATAGGAGCTGTACTTCACCAGCGGGCCAGGGGGCCTGGCAACCTTTGGCATTCTTTTCCAGGAAAATGAGCCCAACACAACAAAAATACAGCGCCTACGACCGCGAACTCTTGGCCATCTACGAATCAATCAAGCATTTTCGACACATGGTAGAAGGTAAACATTTTACTATCTTCACCGATCAGAAGCCGTTGACCTTCGCCTTCAGGCTGAAAACCGATCAGTGCTCCCCGCGCCAGTTCAACCACCTGGACTACATCGGTCAGTTTTCGACTGATATTCGCCACATTTCCGGGCGGGACAACATCGTCGCAGACACTCTTTCCCGCATCGAGGCCATCACGCAGCCAATCGACTTCGCAGAACTGGCCCGCTCTCAGCTCCAAGACGAGGAGCTTCGCCAGCTGCAGAACCAAGCCACAGCCCTCCGCCTAGAAAAGAAGGCCATGCCAGGGCTGGACGTCGAAGTCATCTGCGATACGTCTGCCGGCCGCCCACGGCCGTTCGTAACCGAACCCTTCCGCCGAGGGGTCTTCGACACGCTACATAGCCTTAGCCACCCAGGAATCAAAGCGTCAACGAAGCTCGTCTCCTATCGATTCGTCTGGCCTGGAATAAAGAAGGATTGCCGAACATGGACCCGCGCATGCCTCCAGTGCCAGACGGCCAAGGTAAACAGGCACACTGTCACGCCAGTAGGACAGTTTCCAGTGACAGCCGCCAGATTTCAGCACGTCCACATAGACATCGTCGGTCCCCTGCCATCTTCCGCAGGCTTCAGCTACCTCGTGACCGCAGTCGACCGCTTTACGAGATGGCCCGAAGCCTTTCCTGTACAAGACATCACCGCGGAAACCGTGGCCAAAGCCCTCCTCAATGGATGGATTGCACGATTTGGCTGCCCAGAAACCATTACCACCGACCAAGGCCGCCAGTTCGAGTCAGACCTTTTCCGAAAACTCGGAGATTTCTGCGGATTTCGACGAGCCAGAACAACCGCCTACCATCCAGCGTCCAACGGGCTCGTTGAGCGTTTCCATCGCACACTTAAGGCCTCTCTCATGTGCCACGGCAATAAGTGGACCGACTCGCTGCCACTCGTACTTTTGGGAATTAGGGCAGCATTCAAAGAAGACCTACAAGCTTCAAGCGCAGAGCTCGTCTACGGCGAGCCCCTGAGGGTCCCGGGTGAATTTTTTGTTTCAGACCCCTCGGGACAACCAGAACATCAACTCCTAATCCGGGAACTACGAGAGGGGATGAACAGACTCCGTCCAGTCCCAGGGACGAAACACCGTGAAGACCGCACCTTCATCCACAAAGCTCTCAGAGACTCAACGCACGTCTTCATCAGACAAGACGTCCTCCGAGGCGCACTCGAGCCACCTTACACCGGCCCCTATAGAGTCGTATCGCGGGATGATAAAACTTTCGACGTCGACAGACGAGGTCAAACGATAAAAGTCTCCGCAGACAGGGTGAAGCCAGCTTTCATCTCCCAGGAAAGCACCCCTCCCCCGAACAACGCACCTTCACCGGTAACCAGCCCTCCGTCAACACCACTGCCCGCAGCCACGACATCGACCGAGACGTTCACACGTGTAGGAAGAAGAGTACGAGCCAGAGAATTTCCGGACTACCAAGTCTATTAGGAGTCGGCAAACCGTCATCGCCCTCCTCATCCGGGACCATCGCTCTGGGGAGGGGGTGGTGTAGTGGGCAGCACTTGCCACCCATACACTAACGCCACCAGATGTCTCCACCGGCACACAAGCCTGGGCGGACAGACGGGCAGTCTGCAACGCGACACGAACGAGCGAACACCCAAACAACTCCAACCCTTTGCTGTATTATTTCTAGTCAATAAACAAGTATTTATATAATATATCAGAGTGTTATTCCTACCGCAACCCTCCTCTATAATATGTATATGAATAAAACAGAGCAAATAAATAATTGTCTTAAGAAATTTCAACTTTTTTAGAATTTATTAATCAACCAAAGGGATAATCAGTCATGACATATTTGATGATTTTCTTTACCATTCTTAATAAAACACAGGGATTTATTATTCATATCAATTTCACTAGACCCTTTAACAAAATAATAGTAAAAATATTAATAAAATCAAATTAAAAAAATTATAAATTTCTAATTAAGAAATAACAAATTAGTAATATGAATAATAATGAAATGGAGGTAAAATAGTCGACTTAAGCGCCATCTCTCGCCACTAGACGGAACTGAATCGAAATTCAAATATATTATACAAAAATAATGTTTAAGTAATTTGCAATTCTTTTTAAAATAATAAATAATCAAGAAAGATAATTGATGAAGAATAATACATTATTTAATTATTAGGATTAATCGTAAAGTCCAGATTGAAATTTAAAAACGGTTTATTCGTACAACGTATAATTTTCTAAAATGATTTTTTTCGCACACTTAGAACTTCTTCAAAAATAAATAAAAAACTATAATATAATTAATTGTAAATTCTATCCCCCCATGGTTTTTCACCTTGTCGTGATGGTGGGGCTTGTGTGCTTCAATGAGTATTTGGGCCATGCCGGCGGTAGCGTAGCTACTGGTAGGGCCTCCCTGGCCGGACGGGCCAAATACAAGGAGCCAGACTAAGAAAACCCTGGTCCTCAAGGTTGCATGCGCGGATCCAGGGGGGCGGACGGGGGCGACCGCCCCCCCCCCCCCCCAAAGCATTGGAGATCAATATTTTTTATATGTTTATTTAATTATTTTTTTTTTATAACATAAAAATTTTAAAATTGAAGAAAATAAAGTTTCTATGTGGGGGGGGCGTCTCTGCCCCCCCCCCCCCCCCCCCCGCTTGGACAATTCGATCGCGACACACATCCGAGATCAAAAGTAGATCTTATATACCGGCGACCGCCTCCCCCAAAACAGAGGTCTGGATCCGCGCCTGCCAGGTTGGGGGTTTGGGAGTTGGGTTAGCAGCCCGCACCAGTAAAAAAAACCGAAAGCTCATAGCACCAATAAGAAAAAGCCGAACGGATTTACACGGACAACGACCAATGCGAGACAACGGAAAAAACGGTTATGGAGAAATAATTTCACAAAATTCGCCACATGGAACATCACCTCGTGGAATGGAAGGGATCACGAAATTCTTGCTGAATTGAACAACCTTAAGATAGACTTCTGTGCTGTATCCGAAACCAAGAAAAAAGGCAAGGGAACAGTCTGTATGGAAAACTATATTTTGACATATTCTGGAAAAGAAAAACATGAAAGAGCTCATGCGGGAGTGGGAATTCTTATTAATAAAAAATTCATGAACAACATCGACAATATAGATTATATAAGTGAAAGAATAATTTTAGTATCATTGAAATTTCCAAAAGCATTATGGTATCTATTAAGTGTCTATGCTCCTGATATATCGAAACCCAAAGAACAAAGAGAGGAATTCTATGAAGATCTTCATAACGTAATATCTAAAATACCTAAAGATGCGCTCCTAATTATGATGGGAGATATGAATGCTAGAGTTGGTGACAAGCCTGTACCAGGAGTAAAACAACGTTTTAATGAAAGGGTAACGAATGATAATGGAGAACTTTTGACTAATTTCTGTTCTATGAACTCATTGCGAATAAATAACACCTTTTTCAAGCATAAACCTAATCATAAAACAACATGGAATAACAGCAGAGGTCAACAATCTACAATTGATTACGTCATTACTAATAGAAACATCCATCCAACTCAGATTCTAGATGTTAGAGCATTCGATACGGTAGATATTGGAAGTGACCATAAGCTTGTAATTGCGAAAATTCGTGCTTCTGCCCAGATAGTGAAGAGACCCAAACCAGTTTTCATTTCAAAATTCAACATAGAATCCTTCGAAAACGAAAGCACAAAATATCTTTATAATAAAAGGCTATCTGAGAGACTTGAAGAACTAATGATGGGGCCAAATGATCCTCCCGACGCCATCTGGGAGAAAATTCAGATATGTATTAATAAAACTGCAGAAGAAGCCCTCGGGAAGCGCTCGGTTAATATAAACAACGTCAAGAAATCAACGCCCTGGTTCACTCCAGAAGTAAAAGAGCTTGCGCAAAGAAAAAGAAGAGCATATCTAGAATATAAAGGCAATCCATCCACTGAAAAAAGAAGATCATATGTTGGAGTGCGAAACGAAGTAAATTCTAGAATAAGGAAAATCAAAGAGGGTTTTTGGGAAAGCTTCACAGCAGACATGGAGCATGACATATATGGAGCTCAAAAAAAAGTATGGAAGATGATAAAGAAAAATAAAAAAGAGATGAATGAATTTGTTGGTAACAACAAAATTACAATAGAAGAATGGGAAGATTTCTTCGGTAATCTTTACACGAGCACTATATGCCCTAATGTCGAACCTTTAACTTATAATATTGACGACATCTTCTTTTCCACGGAAGAAATAGAAAAAGAAGTAAAAACCCTGAAAAATAGAAAGTCCCCGGGCCCTGACAACATATCCAATGAGATGTTAAAGTATGGTGGCGGCGAGCTTGTCCTGAAGATCACTCAAATGTTTCAGAACATCTTGACACAATGTGAAATCCCTAAGTCCTGGAAAGAGAGCTTAATAATTCCTATATTTAAGAAAGGTAGTAAAGCAGACCTTAATAACTATCGTGGTATAACTTTACTAAATACTATCCTAAAGCTCTTTACTAAAGTTATCCTTAACAAACTGCTGGTCTACATTAAACCGAGAGAGGAACAACAGGGTTTTAGAAAGAACCGCTCAACAACTGACGCTATATTTATTATACGACAAATAGTTGAAAAATCAATCGAATTCAACAACCCGGCATACTTATGTTTCATAGATCTTAAAAAAGCTTTTGATCGGGTAAGATTAGAAGATATAATAGGTTGTCTCAGAGAAAGAGAGGTTCCAGAAAGATTAATTAGAATAATAAAGGATTTAAACACAAATACAAGAGCAAAAATCAAATCAAATAACAAGATATCGGGATCTATTTCAATAACAAGTGGAGTGAGGCAGGGCGATTCGTTAAGTCCTTTGCTCTTCAATCTCATTATGGATAAAATTTTATCATATTTGACGACCCATCTTGGATACAAAATGGGAGAAAACTCCATACAGGCTGTGTGCTATGCTGATGACGTGGTTTTGGTGTCGGACAGCGAGCAAAATCTGCAAACTCTCTTATCTCAATTCGACCAAATTGCAGAAAGATTAAATATGGAAATATCCATTGAAAAAACAAAATGTATTGTGATAGCGAAAGAACATCTTAAGTGTGAAATCAAACTTAAAAATATAACATTAGATCAAGTTGAAAAATTCAACTATTTGGGAGCCGAGATTTCGGCGCACAGAGATCTGAGCCAAGAGGTTAAAACCCAAGTAACAAAAGGTGCTAGGATAGCTGGATGTCTATATGGTTTGGTCTGGAAAAACAAATATATGTCAGCAAAAAGCAAAGTACGAATTTATAAGACCTGCGTACGTCCCGTGTTAACATATGCAGCAGAAACCAGAGCATCAACAACTACCACCCAACAACTACTCCGAACAACAGAGATGAGAATAATAAGGGCTATACATGGGAAAACATTAAGGGATAGAATCCGCAGCAATGATCTAAGAGAACTAAGCGAAATCCAGGATATAGTACAATGGATCGATGTGAGAAGGAGAGGATGGGGGGAACATGTGGAACGAATGACGGATGACCGCCTTGCAAAAATCGTGAAGGAAAATCGCCCACGTGGCACACGGAGCAGAGGGCGGCCGAAAAAAGATGGAAGGATGTCGCAGCAAGAAACTAACGTCTTTATTCTTTTTGTTCTTATTGGAAGAACAGGCGAAAGCCTATGAAGAAGATGAAGAAGAAGAAGTAAATTCTATTAAAATTTATTTATGATATTAGTAAATACAGTATACAGTGAAATTGTATCATCAAGGGAGAAAGCAACTTATTAATCAACTTAATGATACAAGTTTCCCCGCAAAGCTCTGGATATTTTTTTCCAACATCTACGATGAAAAACGGAAATTATTTTACTAGAGTGTACGCTCGGCGAGCGAAGACCATCGGGCGGCCGAAAAATTGAATCTATCCAAAAGTATTCTGCCTCACTATTTGAGTGTTTCTATTCCGGTAGGTCAGAAATGGGAGGTTGTAGAAAGTTATTTCTGGTGTCGAAATATTGTTATTTCCAAACCAAAAAAATTATTAGATGTTTAGTTTTTCCGATTAAAAAAAATGCATAAAATCAGAAAATAATCTCAATGCACCAAAACTACGTGCGAAATTTGGTTTTGATATTCCCACTAGTTTTTGAGCTAGCTCGTCCACAAAAATTTAACTAACTAACAGACATTTTGACAAAACAATTATTATCTCGAAAAATATAATTTTTTCGATGTTCACTTATTTGGACTTTTTTGTAGAGCGAAATGCCATGGTTTCGCTCAATTTTTTTGATCAAAATAGTTTCAGCCGTTTTTGAGATATTTCGAAAAAAAATAAGAAAAAAACCGACTTTTTTCATGCACGATTACAATACTTGACCATACCCTGTATGGTAAAGTAAAAATAGATATATATTGGGTGAGTTTTTTATCTTGAGACAGTCTTATAACGACCTAGAACAAGCTTTCAAAGGTATTTCGAGTTCTGTTTGTTAAATGGAAAGTTATATGTTTCTGTATATATTCTGAATCTTCAGAAAAATCTGAACAACTTTTATTAGAACTATTTTTTTATATGACATCAAATAAAAAAAATATTAAATTAATTAGATCCCAAAAAACAATCCTAATAATTATTTTTAACAATTATTCAACTTAATTATCAAATAATAATGATCAAAAAATTAATTATTAAATCGAAAAGTCACAACAATGAAAATAGGTGTTTATAATGATCTTAAAACTTCATTATACACCGAATTAAGAGATTAGAAAAGTTTATTTTTCGTGTCAATCCAGTAGATAGTTATTTTGTATTATCATAATAAAAACGGAGCATTTTTTTGTTGAAGAAAGAATTGAAATGGTCTTAATTTATGCGGTGAATGTGGAAGAAGTGTTATGGGGCTGCCATTGAAATGGATGCCGAGCGTTTTCCTAATAGGAATACACCCTCTCAAGCTTCATTTTATTGTGTTGTAAATCTGTTTAAAAAACAAAAGAAATTGGATCTGGAATTCATCCAGAAGACTTGCGAATTTCTCTGGAATGTCTCAGAACAGTGTCGCAAAATTATTAAATTATTTATTTAATAATTAAATATTTAATCATTATTATTCGATAATTAAGTTGAATGATTGTTAAAAATAATTATTAGATTTTTTTTTAGAGATCTAATTGATTTAATATTTTTTTATTTGATGTGGTATAAAAAAATAGTTCTAATGAAAGTTGTTCAGTTTTTTTTGTAGAATATGTACAGAAACAAAGGTTTCTATTTAAAAAACAAAAGTTGATTTCGAAATACCCTTGAAAGCTTGTTCTAGATCAACAAACAATAACTTAGTTTAGTTTCCCCCTTGATATAAATTAACTTTTATTGAAACTTTTTTTTCATATAATGCACTGTTTTTGACTTATAAGACTGTCTCAAGATAAAAAAACTCACCTGGTATATATTGGTTAATTGAAAAGAAGATCTCAGATATTGATTGAATAGAGGCTTACTTGTTTGGGAAGATTTTCTTTCGTTGTACAATAAATAGTAAGTAGCTGACTGGATGGATGGGTTGCGGCGGATAAGGCCAATTGAAATCGGCCTGCAGTTGCTTGAGAGGGGCAATAGGGTCATCAATCCGGGCAGCTCGATCTCTTTCCAGGGCCAGCCAACTGCAGATGGCCAGCAAAATATTACAAATCTGCAATTCGTTGAGTGGATAGCAATCGGCGTGCGTGTCATTCAACTAACACATCCAAAAAGAAATCCTCTAATGAGTCATGGACGGGGGCTCGCTAGTTGATATACTAAAAACAAACAAAGATAGATACAAAGACAAACAAGATTTGTATTAAAGCAATTGGAACCACGAAAGTTAAATAATGTAATCAATAATTACTTATGTTTATTTTACAATTAGAAATTTTTTTGATTATTTTTTGAAAAGCAAACAATGAATTGTGCACCCGACAGGATTCGATATATTTGTATTTATTTTTCTAATTATACCTAATAATGCTTCACTAGAAAGAAACAAATCGGTCGTTTATTAAGGTAGTTGTTCCACCATATGGGTTTTCTTAGGATTTATTTGAAATTCAGATAGATTATAATTTAAATACTTCTGCATCGATTGGTGGCAAAACGAAATTTATGAACAATATTGTTCCGGAGATATTAAATTCCAAAGAGAGAGTTTTTCAGACTCTTATACATTGCACAATACGGGATATCGGAAAATTTACATACATATTTAATTATAATTAAGAAACTCTTCTTACCATTTTTATAAGAAACGAAACCAACATTAAACAATAACTAATACATTTTTTAAGACAATTTTAATTCACAGTTACAACACAGTTTCTGAGATAATAATGAATAAATAATGAAAAATATATAATGAAAAATTTACACTAAAAACAATTTGGCAACAACGCATGTATTTAACCTAAAAAGTGGGTTAACTTTAGTATTTTTTTGACGTTTTTTCGCTTAAGCCATTGTCGCAACAGCTTTCAATTGCTTATTAAGAACATTTTGTTTAATAAATCTCCCTTTATAATGTATTTTATCAGTCATCGTATGTAAACCACTTGAATCAAATACCACAGCGGAACTCATTTTTAAGGTAATTGATGAATATGTGCTCAAAGTAGGCATTCTCTGGTCCAGTGTATTGGCTTGTGTACAGATTGGCTGATCTGGCAGACATTTTTGACAAACTCAACACACTGAACTTGGGACTTCAGGGACCAAACACAACAGCCTTCACAGCCAGTGACAAAATAAACTCCTTCAAGAGAAAGTTGGTCCTGTTTTGTTCACAAATACAGGAGGAGAATTTATTTGCATTTCCCACTCTATCATCATTTTTTGAAGAAAATGAAATATCTCCAAAACCAGATGTGGTTGCAGATATCATTGTTCACTTGGAAGGCCTTCAAAAAAGCTTTAAGAAGTATTTCTCTGAAGATTATTCAAAAGTGGACTGGATCAGAAATCCTTTTTCGGGAACCTCACCAAATGAATTGGAACTAAAAGAAAGTTTTATCGATCTTACAGAAGATAGTTCCATGAAAGATTATTTTAAAGAGAAATCTTTAATTAACTTCTGGATCGGATGTAAAACCGAGTACCCTTTGATCTTCCGGCAAGCTCTGCTATTTTTGATGCCATTTGTTACGAGTTACTTGTGTGAGAGTGGATTTTCTGAACTCTTGTACATAAAAAATAAACATAGAAGCAGAATAAGTGTTGAAGAGGACTTAAGAGTGAAGATAAGTTCCATTACTCCTAATGTTGATATTTTAATCACAGGCAAACAACAACAAGTTTCGCACTAAAGACTATAAAAGTATATTTTGTATGATGATTAATTTTTTGCTGAGTTTGTACTAATTTTTTATTTGTATGTTTTTAGACCTATGGGTAATAAATAAAACTGTAAATTAATACCATTTTAATCTTTTTATTTCTCCTTTATTATAAGCATGTTATAAATAAACAAATATCTAACCATTAAATATGAAGTTTTCTCAGGAATTTAATTCAAAAAGCCTTTGAACACTTTTAGAAGAGTAAATATTATACGTTTATTAAAATATTTAGGTCTGGTGGTACGCCAAAATTTCTCAAAAAGTCAAGTGGTACGCAGGTGCAAAAAGGTTGGGAACCCCTGCGCTAGAGTATATAGAACATACAATAAGGAATCATAGTTCATAAGCCCAAAACTTTTTGCTATTTATGTACCAATTCTAGCCAATCCCGTGCTCGTTTGAGAAATTTGGTACCATTGTAAGAGATTGAATATTTTTATATTAAAATGACAGATAAAATACATTTTAAATTTCTATAAAAATCGTTTTGTTATTTTTTAACAAATGTAATCAACGCCTACGTTACACCTTATGAAAATTATAATTTTGAAAAAATCTAGCGCTTGCATCTTTTGCTGGTTAAATAAATGCGCTGTTGCCAAATTGTTTTTATACATTTTCCATTATTTATTCCTTATTATCTTAGAAACTGTGTTGTAAGTATGAATCAAAATTGTCTTAAAATATGTATTGGTTATTGTTTAATGTTGGTTTAGTTTCTTATAAAAATGGTAAGAAGTTTCTTAATTATAATTAAATATGTATGTAAATTTTCGGAAATCTATAGTACAATGTTAGAGCCCGAAAAACTATTTTTTGGAATTTAATATCTCGGAACTATATTGTTCATAAATTTCGTTTTGCCACAAATTGATATAGAAGTATTTAAATAATAATCTGTCTAAATTTCAAAAAAATCCTAAGAAAACCCATTTGGCGGAATAAGTACCTTAAATATCCATGAATTTAATATTTTAATACGAATTTTGATTTTGGAGAAAATGAATATCTACATATAATTTGTAAATATCAAGTTTGTATTTTATTTAGTTTACAAGCGATACAATATACTTTAACAAACTAAATGGAGAATTGACTTTAATGTTAATCGTAAAAGGAGTAGGAATATCATTTAATGTAAGTTTTTTTTCAGAGTTAGATCTAAAAAAAAATAAAGTAAAAAATTTTGAGCCTTTTTAAAGATAAATATGATAAAAGTAAAATATTAGTTAAAAAGTAAGTAGTATTTTTTATGTATTTCGAAAATTGCAAAAACATCTAGAATTAATGATAAATAATCTAGACGTGAAAGTCTACCTGGAGAATTATTTATTAGATAGCTTAACAGCAGAGTCGAGTTGATTTCTTCTAGACATACATTCTTGAAATAAATCCTTGGGCTTTCAAAGAGATAAGGCCAAAGGGCGATTTCTTTCTGTTTTTCGAGCACACTCTACTACTGTTTGAAGGTAGACAGAGAATTCTTGGATAAATTCCACTACACTTGGTAACAAGCCATCAGAAATCGGATCTTTGCTTGTCGATTCTTCTTCTAAAACCTGCAATTCAATAAAAATATATTTTTTAATAAAAATATAATATATATATTTTAGTATGATGTCATTAAGATTAATATTATGGTAGATTCATGACTTTTTCCTAAACAAAACGATAGAGAAATTATTAAAATTTGTATTATCTTGTATTGTATAATAAACCTTCCGATTAGTTATAGAATATGATTTGTTTGACCTTCATCATCAGTGTTTTTAATTATAAATATTTTATCTGTAATTTCTCATGGGGTCAATTACCCGATCGGATATAGAAAATTCGTTTTGTTGTTATAGCAAGCTAGCCAGAAACAAATCATTTTACTTAGAGAATGAAGTATACTAAAAAAAGAAGAATTTAAGCACGTACTTCATATAAAATAAGGAAGGCCCCTATAACTTGGTGCGATTTCCCAAGCATGGTAACCAAGATTAGGCCGAATCAGCTGACGAAGAATTTAATGCAAATATAATTGGCTCTAGAAAAATAACAAAAGAACAATTCATACAATTAATAAGTGATTATGAAAAGAGACAATTATTATAATGTAATTGGTTCATTTTATTTCAATTACTTGTAACTTGTAACCCAGTACTCAAAATAGAAAATGTCACGAACCAGAATGTAGAAGAGAGTTAGTTATAGCCAAAAATATAGAGTACACATCCTTGGGGAAACAAAAGAAGATGGTCCAGTTACCCCGACGCACCTTCAATATTAAATTTTTCTTGTTCTCTTATATTATAATGTATTATTCAAAATAAACCTACGTTTCTATGGATATTGATTTTTTTGAGGCCCACCTAAAGTTAAACCTTATTTGTTTGGCCCAAGTTAGCCTTTGAGTTTGACACCCTTGCAAGGGCGGATCCAGGAAATTTTTATGAGGGGGGGGGGAGAGAATGTATATAAGGTGCCCGATGTATGTATGTAATATATAAGATCTACTTTTATCTCGAAAGGTAGTGCCGCGATCGAATTGTCCAAGCGGGGGGGGGGGGGCACAGAGACGCCCACACGACACACACACATAGAATTTATTTTCAATTTTAAAAAATTTTGCAAGGCACGGGTCTCTATAGGGGCGGCCCCCTCCGCCCCCCCAACCCTGGATCAGCCCTTGCACCCTTGGCTGTAATTAATGAAATTTGTTTTTAGTTTTAACATGCCTGTGGAAATTTAAATTGCCTTATTAAATATAAAAAGGAACCATTTTATATAAATAAAAATAATCCATCGACATTATTCCTTGTGTATTTCAATTGTATAACAAATAAGCCTTGGAATTGAAATAATACAAATAAATAAATTCAATTATAACTAAAAGTAGAAAATCTTAAATAATAATGAGATAATAAATAAATAAATCTTTACATTTGGGTTAGAATTCCTCAGCTGACAGATTGGCTTATTCCAAAAAGAAAACAAATTCACACGACACTTATTTACTATTATAAATATTCAATTTAAAATGATTTACAAACTGTATGAATTAATTAAAGAATATTTTAAGAAAATCTATTTAATAAATATTTCTAAACTTGAAAAGCTAAAAGTTTATGTCAAGGAAGCCATGACCGAAGAAAACCCGAAGGTTGCCGAACGGATCCGGAAAAAGCCGAATCGAATAGAAAGAGGGGAAAGATTGAAATATGGATTTCCATTTATATCGCTAAGAATTGTGCGGACTAAATTAGATATTTATTAAATAATAATCATTTAGGGAAATTATCGAAAGATTTTAATTAGATGCGAGAAAATTTGTAAAAGGTCTACTAGTAGAGCAGCTGCTAGGTTGTTTTATTCGTTTAGGATAATATAATAATTAATTAAGCGGTAGTTAATCATTAATGCAGTATTTATTAACGTTCAGCTCCACCACGGGATAATTTCAAGTTGAAAGAGAAAGAAAACAAAAATTTAGAATATGTATATCAAATGAGAATATCAGAAGATAAGAGACCAAACAATCATGTTTTTATGATTTGATTCTCCAACCGCAACGTTTCGTCTGTTCATTCTGACTTCTTGGATACTTTTGCAAACATAAAATTTGAATCGCTTTACAAAATCCACTGCCAACATCGTACATATATTCTGGGCTGGAGGAAGACGGTAAGCGTGGTAATGCCAGTGGCTCCAACATGAAAAGACACCAGATTCTAGAATCCATCAAAAGAGAATATTAAATTTCATCTGTACCATTACCTAAATCTTGTTGTAAATGATGCTGCCCTGTCCTACACCTTGTAGTAGAATTTTTTTTTAATAACATTTAAGAAGAGAATAACTTATTTTCATTATCAACATTCCGCTGGAGCATGTTAAAGAAACATTCATCCACACCGACAGTAAAAGCTCTCAGTAGCATTCGTTGGGAAAGTAGAATTGAGACCATATTGCCTTTAACGTACTGTGGAAGTTTATCATGATGTGTATGAAAGCTCCCAAGACGAAAAAATTGACGCTTTTGGAAGAAATATTGCCTTGAGAATTGATCAAAAACGGGACAGTTATAATAGAATGTTACAATAAGTCATCTCTGATCTACAAAGTTGAATAAATTTCATCAAAATTGTCCAAAGAACATGAAAAATAAATTCTCTTGTGTGAGTGAGGATGAACATAATGGGGTAGGGAAAAGCTCTTTCAAAGTCAATTTATTTTTATTTTATTTATATTGTGCTTGACAAAGCGATCACATCACCGACAGGAAGATTCCAGATTATTGAAAACCACAGAAAAAGTTTTGAATTTCAATATCAAATAGAACAATCTGGGCACATGAAATAAAGAGGAATTGAAGAAAGCATGTGCAAATTTTGAAACTTTGTTGAAAGATGACATTGATGGAATTCATCTCTTCCAAGAGCTATAAATATTTGTACCTATGTTGGTTGATCTTTCTCCGGCCAGTCTTTCTTCAGAAAAAATGGCTATAGGAATTCATTTCCTAACGTTTTTGAAAGCTCAAGTATACTTCTCACTCTTCCAGCGTCAATAGCCAGATGCTAAGAGGGGTTTTTCAAAATTAGAACAAATATAGAATATAGACTGATCTGGAAACTCTATTGGATATATTAATTACACATTCTCTCCATCAGATTGGTTGATCAAATATTAAAAACCAAAGTTTTTGACCCTTTAAGAGTACTCCATAGCGTTGCAAGATAAAAGATAATAAAACTTTAATAGTAGATTTAAAATATTTTCTTATTATTTTAAGTCTTGACAAAAGATTGATGACGCAACTAAGTGTTTCGCGGGTCAGTCATGGGCCGTATCTTTGACATGCCTGTCCTATAATAATATGATTGTTTACTTTCTTCATCTGTACACTAGTAAGGTATTAGGGGGTGGTCGTGACTTTCGCGAATTATAATTTATATACAGGGTGGGGCATAAAGATCTCCCACATTTTGAAGAGGTATAAAAAATGAAAAAATTTAACTAGAAAAAAACTGAATATATTTTTGAAAAGAACATAAAATAAATGTTTTTTAATGTGTTTAAAACATTATATCTGACAAATGGTGGTCGTCGTTGTCAATACATTGCTGGAGACATCCCGGTTAGTTTACTCTCCGTGTTAGTTCAGTCGGAATAGCGTAGATTTCCAGTTGGATCTTTTCCTTCAAATCCTCAAGAGATTGAGGTCGACGTTTTAAAACCTTTTCCTTTAGGAATCCTTAAAGGAAAGAGTCACCTGGTGACCGTGCAGGCCAAGCCACGTTTTCTCTTAAACTGATCAAACGTCCAGGAAACATTTCAGTGAACGTCGTGCTGTGTGAGGTGTGGCCCCTTTCTTTTGAAACCACAGGTTTTTAAACATCGACCTCAATCTCTTGAGGATTTGAAGGAAAGGATCTGACATGAAATCGACTATATTCTTCCTGAACTAACGCGGTGAGTGATGATAAACTTCAGGGAACGTCTCCAGCAATGTATTGACAACGACGGCCGCAATTTGTCAGATATAATGTTTAAAACACATTAAAAAAAATATTTATTTTTTGTTCTTTTCAAAAATATATTCAGTTTTTTTCTAGTTAAATCTTTTCATTTTTTTATACCTCTTCAAAATGTGGGAGATCTTTATGACCCACCCTCTATATATAGATAATTATATAAATTTATATATAAATTATAAAAATTTTGAAACAAACTATAATATATAATGAAAAAAATTTATTTTACTAAAAAAAACAACTAAAATTACTGTAACAATTTTATTATAATATTTGGATTTTTGATATCAAAGTATTAGTAGAAATACATATATACAAATAATTTTTACAATAAATTTTAATTTTCCTCATTAATATATCAAAAAATAATTGATACGTCAACGAAGATTATTTTGACCGCGCTGATTTGAAAAAGATATTTTTATCTCGCGAGACTACTGGGGATTACGCTATTGGAGTCAAGCGGAGTAGTAAGTCTGGACCAAGAGAGAAAAAGATGTGATCCACTTAGCTACAATCCAACGTCATTTCGCGTATAGCCCGCTAGACATTCGGATGGATCACCAAGTGAATTTGAAATCTCAGATGTTATATATTCGATCTCCCAGTCCAGAGCGCTAGATCTATTAGCATGTATGTTAGATGCCTGCCATTAATTATTTTCACTCAATATTTGACAAAAATTCCCTACATTAGATTCGCGATTGAATCAAATGTAGAAAACCTTCAGTTAATTTTTACAATGATTAATTCCATTTAATATAATTTTGTATTAGTTGTAAATTGGTCCACATAATTTCTTTTTTTATAAGAAATAAAGAAACGATCGCTATTAATATCAATCGTATATCAAAAGTGTGTCATCTGCTTGATGCAATTAAAGATAAACAATTATATTTAAATAAGAATAAGATATTGATTCTTTTTCTTATTAAATAAATAGGATTCTTTTATAAAAACAATGTCAAAATGTTTGGCAGAATCATCGGCGAAGCTGCTAGAGAATGAAAGGCAGATTTGCGATTTAATGGTGACTAAAATTGTATTATAGTATTTGACTTTTGTATCTCTGTTCTGTGAATGAATGAATGAAATATGGAATGTTATCAAATGATAAATGAACGAATATGTGATGAGTTGGAGGATGTTGAGGAATTATTATTGATGTTAAAATGATATGTCATAGGTATTATGTACATATTCTGTTTGTATTATTGTTGTTTTTGCTGATGTTATTAATTAGAGATATAACCACGTGTAATAACGTATCTTGTTCAAAAAGATACCAGTCGTACTCGAAATGTTTCTTCTGTATTTTCTGCTCTAAGAGGCGTCTCGTCTCAGAGGATCATTAAGTGAATAAATAAATAAATAAAATTGATTGAAGGCGAAAAAACAGCCATTTTTTCAGTATTTTCATTAATATTTATTTTTCGCAAAACAAGATTATATAACAAATGAAGTTGATTATTTAAATTCTTTTTGAATTATGTCAATTGCGTCAAAATCGGTAAAAATTCATAATTTAAGACCCTCCATGGGGTCTATTCAATAAAAATGTATTTTTTAATTTTTAATAAAATCTAAAAAATAATAGGAAGATAGAAAAATGTTTCAAAGTAAACCATGACGGTCATAATTGATGAATTTGGCAGATTGTTACGAATAACTATAGATTTAATGGTATATATACGGATGGGTTCCGTTTTATATTTCTATTTATTTTTAATTTATTACGCTTTTTTAAGAAGACCATGGCAATTCCTTGGAGAGGCCTATGCCCGGAAGGACCTAGTTTCAAATAATTAATTGTAAATAATGTATTATTGTGTATAATTATGATAAATAAAAAGGCTTATTATTATTTATACGGATGGGATATAATTCATAGAGGATTCCATAATCAAGCATTTTTTTTTTCATCTTGATTTTGAGGGCCGCGAAATTTTTACTGTTTGTCATGATCACCTCTGACCAAATAAAGATCCAAATCTTCCATCTTATAGACCTATTGTTCTTAACTCCGATTTAGAGAAGTTATTTGAGACCCTAGCAAAAAACATCGAATTGAATATTCATTTGGAAGTTATAAAATATAATAAATAAATAAATAAATAATGATCTTTATTATTCAATATAAAAAAATACAACATGTTTAACAATTATAAAAAAACTTCGACCTCGAGGTCGAAAGCTCTCACCATCGAATGTCCATTATTTTTATTTTATTATACATTATTCTCACTCCTTATTATGGTAAGGGAAAAAATTGATAAAAAAAACCCCTATATCTATCTATATAATAAAAAATGAATTTCTTTTTCTTTGTAAGCGCAGATCTCTCAAATGCCTGGACCGATTTGGCTAATGTTTTTTTTAAAATGTTCGTAATAGTCCAATTCAGGTTAATACGTAAAAAAAAATTGGAAAAGTTGCCCGGAAAATTGGAAAATTCAGGAAAAACTAAAAAGAGTTCAGGTTAGCCAACATAGCTTGCCAAACAATAAAAGAACTAAACTAGCAAAAAAAAACTGCAACAAAGATTTAAAAAAACTATCTATTTTTTAACCGACTTCAAAAAAGGAGGAGGTTCTCTATTTGACTGAATTTTTTTTTTTTTTTTTTGTGCCTATGTTACCTCATATCTCAGCCAATTGTGAACCGATTTTGAAAAATTTTCTTGCATTGGGTCCAGTCTAGCTTCCGATTGGTCATATTTTTTTTCATATGTATTAGACCTTTTTTGTTAGGTTTGTTCAGGCCTAACTTCTTTGTTTATGAACCGATTTCGATGATTCTTTTTTTATTGGAAAGGGTGTATTTTAGGGATGGTGCCATATTAATTTGGTCAAGTTCTGATGATATGATCACTATTAATAACATCACTAAAAAGAGAAAAATAAAAATAATTTTTAAGAAAAAAATAAAACCGACTTCAAAAAATTAAATGCAACAAATAAAATACACTAAAAGGTATAAAATAATTATTATCTTATTTAGTTACAACTAAACGACGAAATATTAACATGAAATTACTTTTTGAAGTCGGTACCAAACAAACTGTACCTATAAGCAAGCATATCCTCCAAACGTACTAAGTAAGATCCGTCGAGTGCGATTCATGAAAGGTATATGTTTGTCACCGACTTCAAAAAGTAATTTCATGTTAATATTTCGTCGTTTAGTTGTAACTAAATAAGATAATAATTATTTTATACCTTTTAGTGTATTTTACTTGTTGAATTTTTGAAGTTGAGTTTTATTTTTTCTTAAAAATTATTTTTATTTTCCTCTTTTAGTGATGTTATTAATAGTGATCATATCTTCAGAACTTGACCAAATTAATATGACACCATCCCTAAGATACCCCCTTTCCAATAAAAAGGATCATCGAAATCAGTTCATAAACAAAGAAGTTAGGCCTAAACAAACCTAACAAAAAAGGTTCTAGTCCTATGACAAAAAATGGGACCAATCAAAAGTAGACTGAACCCAATGCGATTTTTTTTTCAAAATCGGTTCTGAGTGAGAATATGAGAATGTACTAGACACAAAAAAAATTTCAGTCGAATAGAGAACTCTTCCTTTTTTGAAGTCGGTTAAAAAATAAAAAAATTTCGAGCCAAACTTTTGATTATATATATAGATGAAAAATATTTTATTTAAAATAAAATATGTTATTTAAAATATTTTTTAAAAATACCCTCGGAATCTTACCTCATCCTTTTCTATTGTATTTAAACCCTCAGCCATTTCAAAAGAACCAAGCCTTTTTGGCTTTTGTGTTCGCAACTCATTCATTTCATTTTCAATATTATTTATTTGACACCAAAGTTAATTAGCAAAGGATTGTTGAAGCTATGCACTAGCTAAAGCTGGCTTTGAGAGGAATTCATTAGCTTTTGGAATTTCTATAGCGAAATATGTTTTAAAGGTCCAGAAACCAAAAGTTCAAGTTCAACTAGTAAAGTTGCTTTAGAGAAAACAAAAAATCATTTGAAAACCCGTTTCTATGTTGTTTTTTAAACCTTAAAAGTTTATTGTTGTCAAATTTTTAATAGGATAATTGCCACTTCCCCAAATGACGATTTTTACCTTGTTTATTGAATTTTTACAAGACAAAAACTTTATTGCAATTTAAGTTGAAAGGTTCTTTTTGCCGAATAATTGTAGATGGCAGAAGGGGACAATAAAATATTGTCTTCTGCTGGAAAAATAAATTTTTAAATTGAACTCAACAGAGATATACTTTTGTCCTCTTCATCAATCTATTGCAATTAATTCACAAGAGACGGTATGTGAAAGTGCTCTTTACACGTGTGTAAAACATCAATAAAACAGCCACGTGGGGGTCCAGAGGGCGAAGCCCCTACTAATAAAAGGCCGGCCGAAGGCGAGGCCTTGAAGCTAGTATAAAATATAATAAATAATTCTCAATTTGGATATAGAAAAAAGAAAAGAACTTTAGATAAGCTTACATTATTTTTTAAAAGACCATAGGAATTTCTCTAGGAGGGAATTTCTTTCCTACCATCAAATCGGCAGCAGGACCAATGTGAATAAACGAAATATTGCCTGAAAAGCTCAATGATCTAAATCATTCCAATCTCAATTGATAGACAATATGAATCAAATTATACCATTCAAGATAATTATACTCTAAGTTGGATGATGAAACAGTTGCGGCTAGAATGGTATGTTCCAGGGATTGGGACAAGGGGCGGTGGGCTCAGCCCCTACTATACGACTTG
>JALMQS010000127.1:7355444-7482143 GCA_024734495.1 Forficula auricularia
TAATCTTTATTTAAAATAAACTATAAATTTATTTTTTATTTGAATTAAAAATGATATTTCCTAAATTATTGAAACGGAAAATCTAACTAGTGGAAATATAAATATTTTTGTAGCAAATTAAACTTTTCTTCTTAGTCATCGGATTCTAGACAGACATACAAAAACTGTCAAAACATTGTACCTGGTAACCTAAATAAAGGAAATTTGAAATTTATAAGTCTGTATGCATTTTCCTCAAATTTATTAAAATTTTAATTAAATTTCATATTTTGTATGGTCTAAAAAAATAATTTTTTATCATGGGACATGTGAGATATTCCTGTAAAGATCTTTTTAACTATAATTTGGAATATTTTTTAAAATTTATTTACTTTAAAAATACTAATCAGTAGAGATTATGGTGTTGGTGCAAGGTGAAACGTTTCTTTAATAAAGATAAGAGTAAATAAATATTTTATTTAATATGGATTTACTATGGCTACAGGATACTAGTCACTTATTTCACATTAAAATTAAAAAATTAAAAGATATAAAATTTTTCTTTTTCAATATATATATATTTCGGGCTATCAACCCATCTTCAGGAAATACAGAAAGTAACTCTAACTGAAAGTTACTTTCTGTATTTCCTGAAGATGGGTTGATAGCGAAATATATATATTGAAAAAGAAAAAAATTTATATCTTTTAATTTTTTAATTTTAATGTGAAATAAGTGACTCAGTATCACTAACTCATAGTAAATCCATATTAAATAAAATATTTATTTACTCTTATCTTTTTAAAAATACTGTTCATAGAGTGCATAGAAGTGACCATTTTTAGGTGATTTTTTGAGCCTGTCGACGCTGACGTTAAGAAATCACTGAAATTAAAATTATGGTGCTCTCTTTTTTGCATTCAATGGCATTAAGGTAGTAGTATCGCGACAATAGTATCAAAAAGTTAATGCTAGAAATATAGTACAGACAATAAGAATTCATAATTCATTAGCCCAAAACTTTTTGCTGTGTACTTGTGTACCACTATTAGCCAATCCCGTACAACTAACTGCTAGTTTGAAAAATCTGGCAACACTGTCCGAGCTTGTATATATTTAATCATAGAAATGTCAGATAATGTACATTATAAAGGGAGAATTATAAAACAAAAAGTTCTTAATAAGCGATTGAAAGCTGTTGCGGAAATGCCTAAAGCGAAAAAGGCAAAAAAGGGTAGTAAAGTTCTTTAGCACACTTTTTTAGGTTAAATAAATGCGTTGTCGCCAGCTTGTTTTTAGTGTATTCCCTTCCCACTTGGATGAGATAAATTTTTCATTATTTATTATTATCTCAGAAACTGTGTTGTAACTATGAATTAAAATTTTATTAAAAAATTTATTCGTTATTGTTTTAATGTTGGTTTAGTTTTTTATAACAATCGTAGAAGAGTTTCTTAATTATAATTATATCTCTATGTAAGCTTTCCGGTACTCCATATAGTATACTATATAAGAAGTATAAGAGTGAAAAACTCTATCTTTGGAATTATCTGTGCTATATAAAGTCGTTCAAAAATTAAGGGGTTTGTATGTACATTTGCTCCAAATCACGCAAATTTTGGTTGCACACGTTTCAAGCAAAGTTATGAACGAAAACACCCTCAACAAAATTCCTGTCTGTCTGTATGTATGTATGTATGTATGTATGTCTGTTTCAGTGGTTTCCGAAAAAGTTGCTCACGATTCACGTAAAAACGGCTGAAGGGATGATTATGAAATTTCATATTTACATGAGATGTCTTCTAACTTACGTTTTTAGCTGTATAACGTTTTGATATTTTGACCCCAGAAGGTAGTTTGGGGGAAGGGGCGGCTGAAGAATTACTCCAAATAACTCCTAAACTATTAACCCTACGGCAAGATTTTACTGATAAACAAAGTTGTAGGGGATATGATTTCTGACAACCTTTGTTTGAAAAAATTTCCCTAAAAACTATCGGGGGGGGGGGGGAGGGTGAAAAATTGTAAATTCTTGCCCTTGGAACAAACTCAACCAAATTTTGTATACATAATCAAAAATTAGTGGGTTAGGGTGAAGAAATGGAAATGCTTGGGGTGGTGGTGTGGGGGTGGCGGGTGGGGGTGCTGGGGTGGGTTTCGGGGTGTGATGGTGGGGAGTGGGGGGATGAGGGTGGGGCTCGAGGGGGGGGGGGGCTTGGGGGTCCAGGGGGCGCGCCCGGCTATCAAAGAGGTCTTCGAAGGCAGGCCTTGCAGCTAGTTGTTCGGCAATTTCGTTTTTAAATCCAATCGATGCAGAATGATGTATAATAATCTATCTAAATTTCAAAAAAATCCTAAGAAAATGCATTTGATGATACAACGTTACCTTTAAAAAATAAACTGCAACCGATCGTTGCCAAACTTTATCCATAATGTACTATGTTAATTCTAGGGTAAAGTACTTTAAAAATTATAATTTTTACAAAAACTTTATATGAGGGGGGGGGGGGGGGGGTTTTTTTTTTTTTTTTTTTTGTGGTTCGTGGTCTCCGTGGGAGTCACTTAAAATATTAAATTTCATCAAAAATTGGTTCAATCATATTTTCAAAAATATTTAGAAAAAAAACTCAAAAAAGTACTGAAATAAAGTACTAATGTTTGTGGACTGATATGGACCACAAAAATCCAATCGAACATTTCAATCGGTTGTACAGTGTGGAAAAATTCGTGGACTTGAAAAAACGAAAACATAGATCCGTCCGCACGCACTTCCTGTACATATCGCACGTTTTGGCCTCTGGACAAGACCCCGTTTAATTTTTGGCAAAACCGTCACGTGCTAAAATTCAAGCTGAATGAATACTACAATTTGTGACTTTTATTGAGACCATGGGTTCCGTAGTCTTTGCCTGAGGACCTCGGTGGAAGTCGCGCTTGCCACGAGACCGATTACAATACTTTACCCATTCTTCACATTGGATAAAGTAAAAAAAAATCGACTAATTTTCTCTCGATATCACATTATCGACGAGAAAAGAACGAATTTGATATCTCAAGTATTTTGGAAGATATACAGGGGTAGTGACTTGGCCGACGCAGCATAGCGATTACAATGTTAATTTTTGAATGTGCATTTATTTGCTCCCCTAATTATTTTAGAGTTAAAGTTCTTATAGGTTTTTTGTAGAGAAAAATACTGAATCCGAACATATTTTTGTTTTCAAATTTTGAAATTTCAGAACCGTAATAATCAACATTATAAATAATTGTATTTTTACAAAATCACTGAGGCCATGGAATTATTAAAACAAACAAGGCATTTTCATTTGTTGTTTCTAAGTGACGTTTGTTATATTTGAACTTTTTAAAATCAGTTCTTATTAGAATTTATTGATCACCATAATGAGAAACTCGTTAAATTTGAATGGGCTGAGTTTTGTATTCGTCATTGATAAATAAAAATAGTAGATTCACGTAGATGAAGTTTAGAACGAGCTTTTAAATTTTCACAAGAATAATCAACGAAATTATAAGTAATATTGGATTTAATTGAATTGGCCGATTCGGATATTTAACGCTAAACAAGAAACTCACTTGACGAGCACTATTTCCAGCATAAAAATACTTAATTATTCCAACAATTAACAATCAATGACATACAATTAACAATCGACAACAATAAAAGTTTTGAATTTAAATTTTTTAAATAAATATCTACATTTTTAAAATCGTTTTTTGGACTTTTAAATTATGATTTAGACAAAATCTGATGTAATTATCTTTTAGAATTTTAATTCTGCTCAGTTTTTTGTATTCTAATTATGCTCTAAAATAATCACTAAAGACATCACTATTAAACGTCAAATAGAAACAACAAATGAAAATGCCTTGTTTGTTTTAATAATTCCATGGCCTCAGTGATTTTTGTAAAAATACAATTATTTATAATGTTGATTATTACGGTTCTGAAATTTCAAAATTTGAAAAACAAAAATATGTTCGGATTCAGTATTTTTTTCTCTACAAAAAACCTATAAGAACTTTAACTCTAAAATAATTAGGGAGCAAATAAATGCACAATCAAAAATTAACATTGTAATCGCTATGCTGCGTCGGCCAAGTCACCACCCTGTATAGTATATGATACTAGACCTTTGGTATGCGAGTCCGACTCGCACTTGTCTGGTTTATTCAAGATTACTAAGCAGAGGACACTTTGATCGATTGTTCTTACTACATTTTTTAATTTATTACACTCTTTGTAGATTAAAATCTTTGTTCCTGTCGGAAATAAATAGTAGCTTTAATTTAATATATATGGTTGTAGATTGAAACATTGCGTATTGCTTTATGTTTATCTCTAGACCGCTGTAAGTCAGTTGAATGTATCAAAGCTTTCCTTACAAGTTCCTTTGGAATGATGAGGCGATTTTCGTAGATCAGCCCTAAGCTCAGCTTTCAGCGATGTCCGACTTTTATTCTCTCTTTTTGTCTTTTTCTTGCTTTTTCTTCCATTTTTCATTTATCCTTATCTATTCTGTATCCCACAGGAGCCATGGCGTCATCCTCTACGATAGACAATCTGAGGAAAATAAATTTCACCAAACATGGTTAAATATAAATTATGGAATATTCTATTTAAAACCTCTGATAACATGGCAGCTTTTTGGCACCGGAAATCATAAACTTTTCTTTTAACAGTCTGTAGCCATGAAGTGGAGCGCACAGGCTGCAATTGATTTTTCTGGATATTTATTTTACAATAGAGTTAGAATAAAATAAGAATAAAGAGAAATCAATGTGGATGTAGTTTACTTATCTTGGATCACAGGGCTTAAGCAGCTAAAATCAAGAAAAATATATCCAAAAGCCGACGTTTCGATTTAATTTTCAAGACTTTGGATTGTTACATGATGTTCTAAGGAAAATTCGAAAATCAAATAGAGACGTCGATTTATGGAAATCTTTTACTTTATTTTGGCTGCCTGAACCCTGTGTTTTTATTATATAATAATAAGAATGTCAAGATTAACTTTTATAAAACTAAAGATTTGAGCATCTTGTTTTTGAAAATAGTTGGAATGTTTTTCAAAAGTCAGCTCGGGTTCAGATTAACAAATCTATTTTAAAAAAGAGAAAGAATTTAATTTTTAGGACAAATTCTAAGATTTTAGTAGAAATTCAATATATTTTCGGGTTGTTAGCCTATTATCAGGAGAGGTCACACACTTTACACTGTATAAGGCTCAAATTCGTCCCTGTTTCGAATATGGATGGCTCTCATCTGTGGAGAGGAGCCTCCAAGCATTATCTTGCTACACTGGATGCAATTCAGAAGCGAGCAATTAAACTAATAGGAGACCCGGCTCTAACCAACTCACTCGACTTCCTGGCTCATCTCCTGGAAGAACCGTTTCTGCCCTTTCCCTGTACTACAGATACTATCACGGTGTCTGTTCAGTCGAGCTTACATTAATTATCCCCCCCCTAAAGCCCTCTTTGCGAGAAACAGGCAGTTTTCCAACTCTCAGCACCCCTCGCTGTCAAATTGGATAAAAATCGAAAAGCGCTTTCGCCAACTCTTTTATCCTTATGTCCTCCAGAGACTGGAATTCGCTCCATGCCACCATCTTTTCCTCGACTTATAACCTTCAGCTGCTTAAGACCCGTATCCACAGATACCTCCGACCCCTGCGCAGCCCATAAAATTCTTTCTTCTTCTTCCTTTCACGATGGAGGGGCCAACCCAGGCCTTAAGGGGATACACCTTTTTGGTGTAACTACTTTTCTCATATTTCCAAAAAAAAGACTAGGTACAGATAGTAGCTACAATTTTATTTTATTTTATATAAACATATTATAAATTATCTCTACTTAAAGAATATTTAATAAATATGTTTTATTATTAGGCCAGGAAATATTAGTCCTTTAGCCCTATTTGAAATTTGCCCGTTCGATTCAATAAAATAATAATAATCGAGAAACTTGCGGTCGACAAGAACATCCTGAGAGTGGCCCAAAAAGCAGTCTTGCTAGAGACCTGCCATTTAGTGCGCAAGTTTCTCAATTAATTATTATTAACAGGATCATGTGGGCTAGGGTGAATTAATTCCCTTTCCACATCGACCGACCCTAATTCCAAATAAGCTGACGTGTTCTGATTTGGCCATCCACTTGACTTTACCATACAACCTGGCCCCTCACTTATATTTAATAAAATTATTTATAATCATGTAGGGGGTGGTTAGTTTTTGCATTTTTAGACTCCTGGGACCCACTGATTATGTATACAAAATTTGGTTGAGTTTGGTAAATGGCCAAGATTTTCATTTTATAACCCCCCCCCCCCCATTTTGGGCGGTTAGATTTTGCATTTTCAGACTTCTGGGGGTCCACTGGTTATGTATACAAAATTTGGTTAAGTTTGCTCAAACGACCTAGATTTTTAATTTTTAACCCCCCATCGACCCCCCTTAATTTTGGGTCGATATGCACCAAAATCTAATCAGCTCTTAATCTCAATGGACTAAAACTACGTGTGAAATTTGGTTTCGATATTCATACTAGTTTTTGAGCTAGCTCGTCCACAAAAATTTGGTAACGCACAGACTAACCAACTAACAGACATTTTGACAAAACAATTATTATTTCGAAAAATATAATTTTTTCGATGTTCACTTATTAGAGCTTTTTTGTAGAGCCTGAAGTGCAATGGTTTCGCTCAATTTTTTTAATCGAAATAGTTTCAGCCGTTTTTTTTAGATATTTTGAAAAGAACAGAAGAAAAAACCACTACTTTTCATGCACGATTACTAATACTTGACCATACCCTGTATGGTAAAGTAAAAACATCTAAGGGATTGGTGAAATTTTTCCAGGGCAAGCTGAGAAAGTTCAAGAACTCGATAATAATATAAATAATAATAAACACAAAAGATAGAGAATTCCAAAACGATAATTGTATTTTCTATGACCTTAAAAACTGATTTCTTTTCATAAATATATTTAAATTTTTTATCTCGATATAACTTATCTTTCAAGGTAGTAACCCATCATCAGGAGTTAATAAGATGCTGTTAGTATATATATCGAGATAAACTTTACATATATTTATTTTTTTATTTGCGGAAACTCAGCTTTGTAAAATCTAATTAACTATTATTTATTTAGCCCCTACGTCAATGTATCAGATCCTTTAATGAGTAATCTCTTTATTCTGGGCAGAGGTTTGATAAGAAATTTGTTAGAAGATTTAATATTATTAACGAATCTCTGCCCTGAAGCAGGATACTATTGAGAATCTTAAACGTCGGTGTGAAGAGTAAAATACATAGTGTATATATTCTTTCAGCAGGATAGTAGCTACAATTTTATTTTCATATAAATTATCTCTACTTAAAGGGTTAAGCTGAACTTCTAATTTGTTTGTCTAACCTTAGTAAAGCAGGACTGTTCCAAACTATATGGCTAAACTATATGGTGCCTATATAGATTTCAGAGGAATTCATATAGGAACTATATAGTTAGTATATAGTTTGAAACATTATGCTACTAGGGAATACACAGGAAAAGTTATATCCGATTTTGTATTGTTCGTGTGTTTATTCCACTATCTTAAGAAACGTCCTGTGTTTGGGAACCTGAAGGGCCCCGACGTAAAATACTGCAAGAAATACCCACAAATTAAATCCTGCACCCATGAGTCAGATAGAAGCCCTTAAAGAATTCCGTAGCAAAATTCATGTTTTGAAAGCCCGGATCTTTTCTAATTATCTCAAAAACAGCTAAAACTATTTAAATAAAAAATCCCCCTGGGACCGGGGGGTAGAATAGTTCCACAGTATCCCCTGCTTGTCGTAAAAGGCGACTAATAGGGGTTTTATGTCATGATTTTCTTGATTGTAGGTATTGTTGCTAAAATAGTTCAATTTTGTATCCTCGATATATTAGCAAAAATTAGTCATAGTGAATGTCATAATAATCCTGTCATTTGAATCTTTCTTTTATATAAATTAAATAATTGTTCGTGCCATAAAAAGAATCAATTACAATTGAGTTAATTCATAAATATGAGCATATCTATTATATCTCAAAATTGATTATAATCATTGAGATATGTTGCGTGTAATATCATTTTTTGTTGATTTAGTCAGAAAAGAAAGAAAAGAGGAAAGAAATGATGTAACTTTTCTCTGAAATTGTTTTTTGGGGTTTCTTTAGACCCCTGATGAAGTCAATATAAAATTAGCGAAACATCGCGTAAATCAATGATAATTTTTTGATTTGCTACTTTCCTGTCCAAATACCTGCCAACATACTTGATTAATTAGTAGTAAACTTTCTCGATAGGTTTTAGAACATCTCTAATATATGTAATAATTTAAATTAGGGATTATCATGTTGATGGGCTTGTTTTTAAGAATTTTCTAAGACTTGGGTTAATAAAGTATTATATTCCGTCCCATCAAGTTACAACTTGCTAGCCCAACTCGTTCACTTACGATAATATTTCGAAATCGCAAACATGATTAGAAACTTAGACAAATATTGAAATAACATCAATTTTTCGTCCAAGTTATTATTAACCGACTTCAAAAAAAGAGGAGGTTCTCAATTCGACTGATTTTTTTGTGTCTATGTTACCTGATATCTTCGCTAATTGTGAACCCATTTTGAGGATTTTTTTGCATTGGGTTCACTATAGTTTCCGATTGGTCCCGTTTTTTTTCATTGGTATTGGACCTTTTTTGTTATGTTTGTTCAGGCATAACTTCTTTGTTTATTAACCGATTTTAATGATTATTCTTTCTGCGTTTGGTTCAGTATAGCTAGTCTTCAAGATAGTCAAGATACCTATTTATTTATTTTATGTATGTTCAGCGAGAACTTTTTTCTACGTGAACCGATTTCCATGATTCTTATTTTATTGGGAAGGGGGTACCTTAGGGGTGGTCCCATATTAATTTGGTCAAGTTCTTACGATATGATCAATGACGAAATAACGTAGATCTCAAATTCTTATGTGCAAATAATCGAAATTATAATAAATAAAATAAAAAAAATCTTAAAACATTCATTTAAAACCCGCAAACGTTTCGAGAGAATTTCTATTTTTATGAATTGAATTTTATTATCATTTTCTGATTCATTCGCCCTGCGCTTTCTCTTACAAGATGCATGCAAAGTATTATATTAAATCACTATTAATAGCATCACTAAAAGAGAAAAATAAAAAAAAATTATAAAAAAAACCGACTTCAAAAAAATTAACTGGAACAAATAAAATAATAAGAACTCAAAAATAAAATAAAATGCACTAAAAGGTATAAAATAATTATCTAATTTAGTTACAACTAAACGACGAAATATTAACATGAAATCACTTTCTAGAAACAAACTATATAAGCGAGCGTACTCGCAAAACGTACTAAGATCAGTCGAGATCGATTCATAAAATATATATTTTTGGCACCGACTTCAAAAAGTGATTTAATGTAAATATTTCGTCATTTAGTTGTAACTAAATTAGATAATTATTTTATAAATTTTAGTGCATTTTATTTTGTTTTTGAGTTCTTATTATTTTTTGGAATAACTACTAGTTGTTATCTTCTTTCCAGCCTTATTCTAATTTCTCTATTTAAATATACCCGTTTACTATATTTCTTTCCGACATTCGTTGAAAACCTCGAACTAAATTTAACTCCTATCGAATTTTCGGTAGCGTTCTATTTAACAACTAATTGGCTGGATCGATTCGCTTTGATTGTAGTGGTGGAGTCGTTTTCAAAGTTGGCTCGAATTGATTCGTTAGCCCTCGGCTACCAGCTCGATCTCTGAGCACATGGCCCTTCTGGCTAAACGACAAAGCTTCTTCGTCTTTCATCAATAAAAATCAAACACAATGAAACATTTGATGGAACTTCAATCTGGATTTTATTTCTGATAGCTAATCGTTAATTCTTTTTTAGAGGAAATATCCACAACACGAGAAATGAAATATGACGAAACCAAAAGGTTTCTTTTCCCTTCGTTAAGTATGGGAGGAAGGGGATGATAATCCGCATGGGGCTGAACAAATTCTCAACATTTTATTAAAATGATTTAAATGATCTTAGTTCCTCAGTTATTTTATTAAATTCTGTACCTAAACTCAATCATTATAACTCATCATTGAGTATACAGTCCTAAGACTGGTTTGATTCAACAATCCGTCTCCACTCGACTCTGTCCCCCACCAGCTGTTTGACCTCTCTAAATGTCTGGCATCCCATATCCCCAATTATTTGGTTGAAATATTTTAATCTGGGTCTTCCCCTTCCCCTTTTCTCCCCCCCCTCCAAGATATCCCTAAGCAGTCCCCCATGTCTCAGTGTGTGCCTCATCATCTGACCTCTTCTCTTCTTCAGACTCTTCCATAAGGTTCTTCTTTCTCCGATTCTTTCAAGAACTTCTTCATTTGTAATTCTTCTATCCATCCATTTGATATTCCTTATTCTTCTGTAGCACCACATTTCGAAAGCCTCTAATCTCTTTCTCTCCGCTTTTCTAATTGTCCAGGTTTCACACCCGTACATGGCTATGCTCCATACATATGTCTTCAATAGCAACTTCCTGTTTTCTAAGCTGATTGAGGAGGAGCATAGTAGTTTTTGTTTTGAATTAAACCCCATTTTTGGTTGGACAATTGTTGATTTAATTTCGTTTTCGCTCCTCCCATCACATGTTATTTTACTAATTAATTTAGAATTCCTCGGAGTAAACTCGCGAGCAAATCCACTCAACGGAATTTTTAACAAATTATAAGTAAATTTGTTTTTCTAGTATATTTATACAAATATAGAAAATTATCAACTCGCTTTATAAAAACATCTTTGAATTTCTCTTTGAATTTCTTAAGATTAATTTAATTAATTTGTTATTTTACTTCCTAGGTAGCGGAATTCCTTAACTCCTTCTAGGCTTTCTTGGTTAATTTTGATGCATTCCTGTCTCGTTTGTTCTTTTTTTTGTACATACTAGGACCTTCGTTTTATTCTTGTTTATTTTCATTTTGATTTCTTCTATTAGGATTATAACTACAAACAAAAATTTGAACTCTTTATTTTCTTTCTGTTTTCAATAAAACCAGAGCTACAAACTGCTTAAAAATGGGTTAAATTGAACCAATTTGGTTTTAAAATTTTCTGGGGGGCCCCCAGACCTCCCGTTTGCTGGGGGGAAGTATTCCATCCTCCCCACATCCCTCGGCAGGCCTACATCACTTTCCAAGTTTTAACCCCCCTTCCCTGGCCTAAGATCGTTTCGCCGTGCTTGTATCTGGTGGCGAAAATCAGCAACCTCTAGAGGAGTTGTTTCCCTACGTGGGGCCCACGGGGGGGGACAATTTGATTGTTGAGGGGGGTAATTCAAAAATGGGCTAGTCCAGATAAATATAAAAATCTACAAAATTAGTTAGTCATTTTTGAAAAAATAAATGATAACAAAATTTGATAATAAGTAGCTTCAGCAATGTATACTAGTATAATACATTCTTCCATGTGGCTGGTTATTCGGAACTTGACTTGGCTAAAATAAAATTTCAGAAGCCGCGTTATGTTGTCGCAGTATATTTTTCTGTTTCTCATGCAATATTTAAATTTAATCACCTCGTAATAAATAATATACCTATAGTTCATTAGACCAAAATATGTGATCACAATTAAAACAATTGACTAGGAAAACATTGACGTCCTTTCCTTTTTACTCTTTTTTTTAAAAAGACAATTATATTACAAGGCCTAATTAATATTTTTATCTGTATCAGTTAGGCCTTGTGATACGATTGTGTTTTTTATATAAAAGAGTAAAAAATGAAAGGTTGTCATTGTTTTACCGATTCATTTGTTTTGAATTGTGATCGAAATATGGTGTAATGAGCTATATATAACTTATTACGAGAGGGTTAAGTTCAAATATTGCTTGATGAAGCAGAAAAATATACTGCAAAACTTGGCAACATTTTGAAAATTTAACTTCTAATTTTATTTCAAGTCCAAGTTCCCAATAACCAGCCCCAAAGAAAAATATACATCATTGACAATAATAACACCAATATATAAAATACCTACACTTAAATGTATGTAGAACCATGAAAAATACTAATCAACAAATTTTGTTTTTGTAATTATATTTATATATAATTAATAATAATTAATTTTTAGAATATAAAAATTATGTATAATATGTTACATAGCGGACTTGAGAATTTTGAAAAGAATTAGGTGGGACATGGCACAATAAAGGTTGGGAAACACTATCTTCTCCAAAAAAATGTCTTGAAAAATAAAAAAAAACTTAGGTGAAAAGAACATTAATATTCTATGCTACGCTAACGACTCCGTTCTCATTGCTGAGTCTGAAGATGATCTACTGAATTTCCTTCACCGATTCGGCAAAATCGCAGGAAAATTTAATATGTAAGTGAGTTGTCGAAAAAATCAAATCGCTTGTCATCTCTAAAGAGTGAACTGTCTTGAATTCGAAAACACGATGGTTGAACATGGCCTTCAAGTATTTTAGATTTCTTGACACTAGCAATCTTATTCTGTAGAATTATGTGAAAAATCAAACAATTAGGGTGCCAGGATATTGGGCTGCCTGACATTTTTTCGAGATTCAAGTACATACAATGTATGTCATACATATTTGAATAGAGAGGCAAAATACCTCTAAGGGCCAGTTTCATAAAACTAAATTGACCCTATGCTAGGGAAGACCCTGGGGTTAGCTCTCGAAATATGTTTCATAAAAAAAAACATGGGGTGTTCGCGGACTTAACCCCTCTATCTATAACTCTCCGAACTTGAGTGGGCTAACCTTTATCCTGGGGATAACCCTGTGTTTATTTACATTAGGAAAACATTTTATAGGTTAGAGTTTCAAATCAAAAGAATTCAAAATAAATCTTTATATTATTTATTTTTATAATATTATTATTATTATTATTTTTATATAATATTAAATATAGCCAAATATACCTATATAAATGTATATAGAATTTTAATTAATGT
Organism: Forficula auricularia; assembly: GCA_024734495.1. Lineage (NCBI taxonomy): Eukaryota > Metazoa > Arthropoda > Insecta > Dermaptera > Forficulidae > Forficula > Forficula auricularia. The sequence goes on from JALMQS010000127.1 coordinate 7,368,476, forward strand.
TAACACGGAATTAGAATAAAACAAAAGAATTCATTATATATAGGTATTTTTTTTAAAAGTAAATATCTAATAAATTAAATTTAAAAAAATTTCTAACTAAAATCGAAGAAAGCAGATATTTCTAATAAAATAGTTAAATTTTTATATTTATTTCGTAGAATAAAATTAGATCGGAAACGATTGGAGTCAGCATTAAATTATGATGCCAAATCATCGCATATTTTTTTATTCTTTAAATTAGCATCGTAATCTGAACGCTTAGATTCTAACATAAACATAATTTTTTTTTTTTTTTAATAACTAAAATCTAGGGAATTTCGCCATTGCCAACCTATTTTCCTACACTTGACTCGGGGTGAGCTAACTCCACACTATTTTTAACCGACTTCAAAAAAAGGAGGAGGTTCTCTATTCGATTGAATTTTTTTTTTTTTTTTTTTTTTTTTGTGCCTATGTTACCTCATATCTCCGCCAATTGTCAACCGATTTTGAAAAATTTTTACTTTATCCAATGCAAAGCATGGGTAAAGTATTGTAATCGCTCTCGGGGCAAGCGTGGCTTCAAAGGGTCCTCAGGTAAAGACTACGGAACCCATGGACTCAATTAAAGTCACAAATTGTAGTATTCAATTAGGTTGAATTTTAGCACGTGACGGTTTTGCCAAAAATTACATGGGGTCTCGTCGAGAGGCCAAAAAGTGCGATTTTTTCATTTAGTGCGTGCGGATGTATGTATGTATGTATGTATGGATGGATGTATGTTATCGTTTTTTTGGCCCACGATTTTTTCCACACCGCTGAACCGATTGAAATGAAATTGAAAACATGGCATTCTTTTAACAAAATGAAGCGCTGATTAGTTTTTGGTACATATCGGCCCACAAACATTAGTACTTTATAACAGTACTTTTTAGTTTTTTCGAAATATCTTGAAAATGACTTAACCAATTTTGATGAAATTTAATATCCTAATTAAGTACCTTGGGGACCACAAAAAAGGTTAAATAAAGTTTTTAGTAAAATTATATTTTAAAGTACTTTACTCTAGAGTAAGAGAGTACTTTTTTTAATTTTTTTAATTCTTTAAAATTTATTCATTTGAAAGTTTTAATATAGCTCATTTAGCCTTGATTAAGTAAGAATGGATAGGCTTCTCTCTGTAAAATGCTAAAAATTTGGGAGAAATTTTTATAAGTAACCATAGCAACTGCGTTGTTTTCTTATCCGTTACCTTTGCTTAAGACATAGAGAAATCGACTTTAAACCAAAAATAGCGATTGATTCTCATCTCGTACTTGAGGAATAATCATTCTATATTGGATTTTTGACGTTTCGGTTTTTATTAGTAACCATTGCTGAAGACATAGAGAATCGACTTTAAACCAAAAATAGCTATTGATTCTCATCTAGTACTTGAGGAATAACCATTCTATATTGGATTTTTGACATTTCGGTTTTTATTGGTAACCATTGCTGAAGACATAGAGGAATCGACTTTAAACCAAAAATAGCGATTGATTCTCATCTAGTACTTGAGGAATAACCATTCTATATTGGATTTTTGACGTTTCGGTTTTAATTGGTAACCATTGCTGAAGACATAGAGGAATCGACTTTAAACCAAAAATAGCGATTGATTCTCATCTAGTACTTGAGGAATAACCATTCTATATTGAATTTTTGACATTTCGGTTTTTATTGATAACCATTGCTGAAGACATAGAGGAATCGACTTTAAACCAAAAATAGCGATTGATTCTCATCTAGTACTTGAGGAATAACCATTCTATATTGGATTTTTGACGTTTCGGTTTTTATTGGTAACCATTGCTGAAGACATAGAGGAATCGAGTTAAAATCAAAAGTAGCGATTGATTCTCATCTGATACTTGAGGAATAACCATTCTATATTGAATTTTTGACGTTTCGGTTTTTATTGGTTTCTTCAGCAATGGTTACAATAATAACCGAAATGTCAAAAATCCAATGTAGAATGGTTATTCCTCGACTATTAAATGAGAATTATTTTTGAATTAATGTCAATATGAACTACAAATTGCAACTGATATCTGATTAATAATAAAGGAACAAACATATTAATATTTCAAATGAATTTGGATAAAGTTTAGCAACGATCCGTTGCAGTTTGATTTTGCATTGGGTCCAGTCTAGCTTCCGATTGATCCCATTTTTTTTCGATTTTTTTTCATAGGTATTAGACCTTTTTTATTAGGTTTGTTTAGACCTAACCTCTTTGTTTATGAACCGATTTCGATGGTTCTTTTTTTATCCGAAAGGGAGTGTCTTAGGGATGGTGTCATATTAATTTGGTCAAGTTCTGATGATATAATCACTATTAATAACATCACTAAAAAAGAGAAAAATAAAAATTTTTAAGAAAAAAAATAAAAACCGACTTCAAAAAATTAAATGCAACAAATATAAAAATACACTAAAAGGTATAAAATAATTATTATCTTATTTAGTTACAACTAAACGACGAAATATTAACACGAAATTACTTTTTGAAGTTGGTGCCAAACATATACCTTTTATGAATCGCACTCGACGGATCTTACTTAGTACGTTTGGCAGGTACGCTCGCTTATAGGTATAGTTTGTTTGGCACCGACTTTAAAAAGTAATTTCGTGTTAATATTTCGTCGTTTAGTTGTAACTAAATAAGATAATAATTATTTTATACCTTTTAGTGTATTTTTATATTTGTTGCATTTAATTTTTTGAAGTCCGTTTTTATTTTTTTCTTAAAAATTTTTATGTTTTATGAAATTCATATTGTTTCTCCAGGATCACTCTCAACCTGGAGTTGAGTAAGCCGAGGATTATTTTTTTTATGAAACTGGCCCTAAGGGCCAGTTGCATGTCGGTTGGTAAAGTCTTTATAAAAGTTGACAAAGGATAAAACCTTAGAATTCACCTTGTGGCCGGCTGGATGGCCAATCAGATGACACGCACTTTCATCTGATTGACCATCCCACAGGGCACACAAGGTGAATTCTAAGAATTTACCATTTGTCAACTTTTACAAAAACTTTAACAACCGACATACAACTGGCCCTAAGTCCCATCATTCTTTATTATTGTTTCGGATTCACTACAAATCATATCGGTTTGGCGTTATCGAGTCCGATTTTCTGATGATTAGGTTCGTACTGCGGCTTTCCTTCATGAGAAGGGTTTCCAGTCCTATACTAGCATTTAGGCCTTTGAACTTTATTAGACTCGATTATTATTAATAAGAGCTAAAATACGTCTTTGGGGTTTTCACCAATCCATTTGCTAAATGCACCTGCGCCTGTCTTAAAGTTAAACAAAACTTCTACATTATATATTTTTGTTTGCTTCCTCAAAAAAAAAAAAATACTATATAAAAATTCAAAATTTATATGGTCATGTCTTGCCACACAAGATTATTTAAGATGCATTGAGAAATGAGAACTGTTAAAAAATTCTTTAAAACATTTCTTATACTTGTTTATTTTAATATTAATGATATAATTATATTTAATGAATTTTGATAAGTCAGTAGAAGGTTCACAAAAGAGAGATAATTATAACTATCTTTTTATTCGGAGGTTTATTTTTTCCTTCTTCAGGAATAAACCTCCGAAACGTAAGACTATCACAAATAAATTTAATAACATATATACATATAAATTTAGGGAACGCCGGTGTTGGTTTATAGTGAAACATTGTTAAAATTAAATTAGGTTGGAGTTGGTGGTGTTTCACAAGAAGAAAAATTAAAATACAAAGATTTTTTTAGTTTACTCTATATATTTCGAGCTCTTAACTCATCGTCAGGAGAACATTGACTGAAGATAACATAAAATAATGAACAGAATTTATTTTAATATGATGGACAGTTATTTATGACTTAGTGTAAATATGAAAGAATTATCAGGGGATGGGATGGCCTTAGAGCCGAAAGAACAGATGGAGCGGACAGAGGGCTAAACTGGAAATAAAGAAAAGATATTTATACTTGGAAGTTGCCGAAAATTATGTATGCGCCATAAAGGAGGACAATAAACTATGGAATGTGATGAGGATGTATAGTGAAAATTTCCATCTCTTATTTTCTATTTAAAAATAATAAATAAAAATAAACCCACCATACATCCTGAGTTACCATGGGTATCATCGGATTCTAGACAGACATACAAAAACTGTCAAAACATTGTACCTGGTAACCTAAAATTTGAAATTTATAAGTCTGTATGCATTTTCCTCAAATTTATTAAAATTTTAATTAAATTTCATATTTTGTATGGTCTAAAAAAATAATTTTTTATCATGGGATATGTGAAGTATTCCTGTAAAGATCTTTGTAACTATAATTTGGCATATTTTTGAGGTTGCATAGTGAAAATTTCCATCTCTTATTTTCTATTTAAAAATGAAAGATAAAAAATAAATCCACCATACATCCTCATCACATTCCAATTCAAATTAAATATCATTGATTAAGATGTCAATTATTGGTGAAGTTTTGGTGTCTGTTTGATTGTTCAAGATGTTTTGATTAAGGTGTATGGCCTTCTTAATTTCAGCTGACTCAAATATATAGAGTAAACTAAAAAAATCTTTGTATTTTAATTTTTCTCCTTGTAAAACACCACCAACTCCAACCTAATTTAATTTTAACCCATTTTAATTGATTACAGACCCTGAAGAAGGAGGGAATAAACCTTCAAAACGTCGGCTTTGAATAAAAAAGATAGTCATAATTATCTCTCTTTTTTGAACCTTGGACTGCATCGTCAAAATCCATTAAATATAATTATCAGCCCGTCTCCAAAAACTACTTCAATCGTATACAATTATATAATATTAATTAATTAGTAATATATAACCTACTTTAAATTGATTTTTAAATGGAAAATATATAACAAGTTGAACAAAAAGTTCATGCTAATTATTATGACGCCACCATAGTTCCTTACTACGTATATCTCAAATTAAATAGTCCATAATTTATATAAAGTTAAACAAAACTCTCTATATACTGTAAATATATTTACACGAGTACAATATTGATTTTGTTTAAATTCGTTTCATTTCATGTGATTTTCGATTAATTATATTACACTTTAAAATCTTTATAAATAAACATTAATTGAAAATTTAAACAAATATTATTATATAGGAGAGTGCATAAGCAATCGCGACCTGGGATATTGGCTCTTTTAAATTGTTTTTATTTAAGACCAGTTAAGAAATTTCAGTCGATTCAGTGGATTCGACTCTCGATTAAAGCTCTTTTGCCTATAAATAAAAAATATCGAATAAGATCTTCGATTTAACTCCACTCTACTCTGTTTTAAATTTAATATTGTAGAAATTATTGGGTTTCTGAGTAATGTTAGAACCGAAAAATTCAATTATTTCGAAATTTAAAATATCCATTTTAATAAATTAATTAAAAAAAAGTAAAAAAAAATACTCTAACATTATATTTTCAAAAAAAGTCTTTAATTAATAAATATAATACATTTTTCTTGTATACCCTCAGGACAATTTCTATTTAATTAATTTCATAAGTGGATACATTTCCATATGTATAGGTACCTATGTATTTACGTGTGTGTATTTATATTTTTTAAATTTAAACTTTATTAAATTTGTTTTACCTAGAACAGGGGTGTCCAACCTTTTGTCTTACACGGGCCACATTTGAAGACAAAACAAATGCCTCGGGCCGTGTATAAAATATAGTAATTCTATTGATTTTTTTTTATTTATTTAATGTCACCGGGAACAAAGCCCATTTAGATAGCACATAAGTAGAGTGTTAGTAGGGTTAATGAGGGAGCCGATTTTTCAGCCGGTAGATCATTTTTATTTGCCAGCCAGGATCGAACCCCGGAACTCCACTTCAACATCGTCATAATCGATCGATGCCGAAGCGAAGCCAGTGCGTTAGCTGACTGAGCTACCCGACTCTCCAATTCTATTAATATTTCTCAATAAAAAATAAGATGGTTAATAATGTAGAATGAGGTAATCCACCATAACAAAGAGGTAAAAATGGCATAGCACAATAGTTCTTTTCCTTTAGAATATTGCTTTTAAATCATTTAGCACTTCAAAAGTTTTAATTAATGAAATAAAAAATATTTAAGAAAATGTAAATATGAAATCAAGAATGGCTTTTAAATATTCGAAACTTCATTATTTTTTTACCTGAAAGCTGAGATTATAACTTTGTTTTAGTGAATTTTATTCTTGAAAATAACTTCACGAACCTATATTTAAATTTATATTTTCAAAAAGTTATAAGTATTGTGAAGCTAGGAGTATTTATTTCTGGTTAGATAATTTTTATAAAATTTTAATAAAGAGACATTTTTAAATTTTTCTTTCAGTTCAATCTCTGATTGCAGCTTCATACATTCTATCGTAAAGTTTGCAGGTAAAATATTTATATTTAATAAAAATATAGTCAAAATATGCCACAATTGCGATTATTTTTTCGAAATCTTGATATATTTTTTCACATTAAAAATTGAAAATCTACTCTTTTATTGTTCGAAAACTTTTGGGATGATATCAGATTGTATCAGATATGTTTAAAGCGATCGATGAGCACTTATGATAAAAAAATCTAGCTTAGTTAGTTAATTAGAGTTGGTTATAAATTGATAATGCATCACGATTTCAAATCAACCCAACTAAATTGTTGTGTCGACTGAAAATCGACTGTGTGTACCTAGTCTTAATGTTTCAAGGAAGTTTATAATTTTATATAGGGCCGCATTCATTGCAGTGGTGTGCCGCGGGTTGGACAGCCCTGGCCTAGAACCTACACCATTCTCCATGAACAAAAAATGTGGGTGTATGAGTGTATGTAAAATGATGTAGGAGTTAGATTATGTTTGATATATTGATGATATTGTTTGCTGATTTGTAGGCCAGGACTCTATCCATCATCCAAAAGTTATTAAATGTTATAGGTATAGGTTGTTTTTTATTTTATATTATTTATTTATTTATTTATTTTGAACAAAAATCTGAAAAACTAATAAATTTAAAAATATGCGTGACCTTCAACCATATAAGTTCACGGGAAAAGGAAACTTATTTACCAGTAGATGGTATTTCTATATTAAAGATAAGAGTAAATAAATATTATATTTAATATTGATTTACTCTTATCTTTATTAAAGATGTTTCACCTTGCACCAACACCACAATCTCTACTAAGTATTTCTATATACCTAATGGGCAAAAAGTTAATCCCCTTTAAAAAAATCCTAACTCCAAAGACTCATCTATTAAGTCTAAAAAAGTTATATACAAATAATATCTTCGGCTAAATATTTTAAATTTTCTAATTTTAATCAATATATTATTTGTCATCAACTATTTGTAGGTTATAAAATAATAATTAAAAATTTCCTAGTTTTATAAATTTTATTTGTCATAACTATTTGTGGGTTTTAAAAATAATTATTTCCCCTCTATTTAGTCATTTCCCTTTATTGTAACAAAAAATAAAACAGATAAGTCTCTAAAGAAGTTTCAGTTCAAAAATGAAATGAAACAAAGTAAAATCAGAAGAATTTATTAATAATAATCTTTAATAATAATAAAATCCCCCTTCAGTAGTACATATTGTCCTACCTACTCATTACTTCATCCGCAAACATAAAATGGTCTCATAAAATTGGTCGTAATTTTTTTATAATAGTCACATAAAGAAAATCTTATGCAAGCGACAAATTATATTTCGAGCTAAATAGCAGGATATAAAATATTTTTGTTATCACGGATAGTCATCTATTATTTGAATTGTGTTGATAATTAATTAATTAATATTCTCAACTCCTGACATACTATTTTAATGTATAAATTATTGTGTCATAAAACAAAGCTTTTAACAAACCTAGGGGGTAACAAAAAAAAAAATCTTATTCCATGAAGAAAATCAAGAAAATGAAGGGAAATGATATTTTTTTTTAATATTAATAAAAGATGAAGTTGGAAGATGCTATCTCAATATTTAAATAGATCTGATTGTTTGTTGGAAGGGAAAAAGAAGTTAACTTTTTTCTATAATAAGATCCATTGAGTTGCCTTATCTTTTTAATTAAAACCAAATAAATAAGAGAGGGGAATACAAACAACCATTTTTAATTAAAAGTTTCATTTTTTCAAAATATCATTTTCGTTTTATTATTCTGCGGTCATTCAATTATATTAATGAATACCACATTTTTTGCATTATTAATTCAACAAGCCCGGGGTCAAGTCCGGCTCTCTGCAAGGCAGGGCCGAATATATGGTAGTCTGGTCTCTACACCAACTTACACACAATCACACACATAAACACGCACACATATATATAAATTTACTACAATTTTCATCTGTCTGATTCTTTGGGAATCGAAACAGATGAAAAAAAATCAGTTTTGTTCAGATATTCAATAATAAATTTTATTTAGAATGTTTATGTTAACATTGAAAGAAAAATTTAAAACTTTTATCCGGTCACTGCCCTATTTTGGTGCAATTGGGACCAGACTCGTTTTGAAAGTGAACCAAGAGTTGAAAAAAATTCACCTGTTTCGATTCCCCAAAGAATCAGACAGATGAGAATTGTAGTAAATTTATAAGAACCATACTATTAGGAAAATAGAAGAAAACACGACTGAACTAGAGAGTTGAATATATATAAAATTTGATTATAGGATCTAGTCAGGGGATACATCGCCTAAATGGAGAAGACATTTGCGGGCTTAACGCGGAAGATGTCGGATCATACCCGGCTGGGTCCTGTATCTTTTTTCAACTCTTGGTTCACTATCAAAACGAGTCTGGTCCCAATTGCACCAAAATAGGGCAGTGACCGCATAAAAGTATTAACTTTCGCTTTCATTTAATGTTAACATATATATGAGAAAAAATACTCCACTTTGGATGTAGTTAAATGAACATTGTTCCCGAAGTACAAAAATAAATAAATAAAGCTTTTAATCTATTTTAAAAGCCAGGTTGCCCGAATGGTTAAAGTGCATGCGGGTTCAAGCCCGACTAGCAAATATTTGACCGGCTATAATCTGATTCCTTTAGGGGAAGGCAATAAGAAACCACCCCTGTAAGAAATTTTCCCAGGAAAATTACAATGGAGTGAATACTCTCCTTAGTTATCGCCGACAATCTTAATGGAGTATGGCACTTGAAGAACAATATATATTATCTTGAAATTTGCTTAAAAAATAATCAGATTACACATCGTACTTCAATATGATCGGGCCTATGGGTGAACCGCGACCTAAAATCGTGTACACCTACTTCCACTTCGACTTTCATTTCCAAGTAAAAGACAATCTATGACAATAGATTATCTAATGAATTCCAAAGTAAATCCAAAGACGGTGTGCACTTAATTCTAATTGCGGTTCACCCCTCAGATCGGGATAAACGTTTTGTACAATGTTATAACAATGGCCGTCGATATTGTCTTCCCATTTTGATTCCACTACTTTTAAATTAATCTGGGTATCCTGTTCACAAAGAATCTACCACTAAAGCTTCACTATTTAATTTATTATTGTTTTTCGCGGTCATTGAGCTGATACTTTTTTATTTGTTATTGTAACAAGCTGTTAACGATTTCTCGGATAATATTGAAGTTAATTTAGTATTAGTACTGAAAACACACGCTGTTTTATTCATGTCATGATTGTTAAAGAGTGTTAAACTTCACGAAAGCAGATAAGAGCCACCTGAATTGTATTTTAAGTTAGAGTACTGATAAGATTCACGTCAGAGCTTCAACGTGAAAACAACCAATGTTTTCTACGTCTAGTCAAGTGTTATTTTAAGGGAAAATCGTTGATCTGAAATTGTGAATCAGCCGCAATGTGGTGTGAAAAGATTCAAGGTTTATCATATATTATAGTGTTCAGATGGAAGTTAAGATAACTCATATAGGCCATACTTTCACCACAATTTAGACCAAACGTAAACAAAGCGTGTTTGGGAGAGATTTTTACATTTCTGTCTTCTCAAAATAGCATCTTTGAAGGAAACAACATATGAACAAAATAGTACACAACATGTTCATTGACTTAACTCTTTAATTATGGATTAATGGAATTATCTTCTCCCATGGACATATATATGTATTTTTAATAAACTATAAGATATAATATATTTAATCAATTTAAAAATAGGTAAAAGCGAAGATCAGTTGCCCTCTGGAAAAACAACATGACAGTCATGAGTAAATCAGAAGCTCAGATGCCCCCTGTCAAAAAACAACATCTTTATCTAGAGCAAGCAACAGTTCGAATATGTGAAAGTTATTGCCGGTTCTGTTAAGATATATTCAGTTGGGCTCGGTTCTTCGGTACATATACATTCATTTCGGGCTAGCAGTTAGGCGGTTACCTTAGTATCATAGTTACTATATAGTTTGAAACATTGTTCTAATAGGATAGTGCCTATATAGTTTGAAACATTGCGCTACTAGGGTAGTGGGCTAACGCCAAGTTTGTTAATCGCCTAAAAGCCAGACCGTAATGAAGGCATACGATCCGAAGCACTGAGGCGAACTGAATATATCTTAACCGAACCTTACAAGGTTTGCAATTGGATGTTGATGAAGGCAGTCCACGGTGGTTGTAAAAAATAAGACTATAATGGTTTTATTATTTTACATTTATTTGTTAAACCGACGTTTCGGTGATTTATTCTCTCCTTCTTCAGGGTTACAAATAAATGTAAAATAATAAAACCATTATAGTCTTATTTTTTACAACCACCGTGGACTGCCTTCATCAACATCCAATTGCATATTTATACCAGTCCGTCTCCTAAAGAAAAACGCTATCACTTACAAGGTTTGTTTGGGAACGCATTTTTTTATCTAATCGAACCGAGATCATAAACCGACCTGTTCAAGTTGTTTTTTGACAGAGGGCTTCTGGTCTTCATTTTAGCCTCAAACTATAAGTATTACAACAATAAACTTATAAGTTTTTCAAATTTATTGTTTGATAATGTTTAACTTACGTCATAGCTTATTAAAATTACAATAAACTTTATATCTATATGAGCGAAGAAAATTCTATTAATCATTAAATGACAAAAATGTCAGACCTTAAATGTATTAAAAACGGGTATTTGGCACAGAATGCAACTAAAGATTGACTTCAACTTGTATACTCTAGTTAAACTCACCACTTTAAAATCTATGTTATACACTATACGCTCCAACTACAAAATTATACTTTTATTTGTCTCTCTAACAAGATCCCTGGACTTGTTTATTATTTCTTATGCAATCAATGAATTATTATTAATAATAATAAAATAAATAATATCTACTTATCGATCTAGATATAATTGATTAAACAATTAACACTATTCAACTTTTCTAATCTCTTGATCTATTCTCTTCTATGTATACTTACGACTTCTTACTTTTCTGTCTTCAATCAAGAAACCTTAGTTAAATAAATATATAATGATGTTTTTTACTCTTGAGTATATCTTCCTTGTTTCCAGATGGGGAAGAATGTTTTGGAGAACATAACCGAAGAAGAGGTGGAGAACAAATAGAAACTCCAGAAAAAATTGGGCTTGGGGTAAATGACAATCAGTTCAGACCTAATTGTACATCAGGTATGTTGTTCAAATCAAATATTTAAATAAATCATTTTTCATAGAAAAATGACAAATCCACTTAGATCCCACTTTCCATTCACTTATGTTTAGGATTCTGAAGCTCCACTTTATATTTACTGTAATATTATGTTGTCCGATTGTGTGTCTGTCTGTAAAATTATTGTAAACACTTTAAGTTAGAAATGATTAAAGAATGTGAAATTAGTTCTAAGTGAAAGATTGGATGGTTGTAGCTAACCCAATTGTTGAGAGTCACTATTAAAAGCAGCGACAAATGATGAGCTATAATTTCTTCCAATAACTGTGTGTTTGCAAAATGTTAAGATTAATTTCAAATATATAACTTAAGAAATTAGGTTTGTTTGTTTGTTAATTTCTGTGAGTAAAGCATTCGTTTGATCTTTGTAGATTAATTGTAGTTACCCCTATTAGGGCTGGAGGGATGCTCACTAAAAGTTCTTAATGTCAATTCTCGTCTTGCCGAATATTCAATGATTTACAATCTAAGGTAATTAGGTTAGTTTTTGTCGTTGCGCAGTTGGGAGAAGATATCATAAAATTATTCTCTTTAATATTTTATTCAACATTTGATTAGAAGTCCTCTATAAGCTAATCATTAGACAATATCTCAACTGTTGCGTTCGCTAAACGCCCTCAATGTAACTAGTAAAAGGGATGACGGAAATTAAATAAAAATTCTCAGTATATTTCAAAATAAAATTAATACTTAAATTGAAAAATGTATTTTAATTTGTGAAACTACCAACATTCTCTTAAATAAAAACACTATGAAATATGCACAGTTATGATCCTCAAACTTTAAAAAATTTTAGAAAAACATTTCACGTTCAAGCTAAATTTAAAGAAATCAAGCTATTATGGAAACGGAATTTAAAATATTTTTTATATAACGGTAAGGTCAGGTGGGGTAACTGGGGCCGGGGGTCCTGTAACCCCAGAGTTTTTTAATTTTACCGCATTTTTTTAGCGCAATTCACTTTTTCATATTGGTGGGAAATTTTCAGTGTTCCTGAATTAGAGAAATTTCTTTAAGTTTATTTTATACTTAAGTACTTAGTTAAGTTAATTACTTATTTACTTATTTACCAAGTTATGTGCTTACTTCTTACCTAGTTGCCTTACCCACTTCCTTGAAAATATTAAGACTTGAGTAAGTACTTAATTAAGGCTTTCTTAAGCATAAGGAACTTATTTAACTTTATTTCAATGGGTAAAATGAAATTATTTTGTTTAGTTGTTTGATTTATGATACTTTTTTTTGTAATTTTCTGTAATAAAAATCGATTTTAAAAATTATACTTGGCGTTTAAACTTATCTACCTTAAACAATTCAATAGAATAAAAAAATAGAGGTCTTGGTGCAACTGGGCCAGCCTAGTGAGGGCCCAATTACCCCGAATCGCTTACATCTTTGATTATTTTTAATCCATATACAAATGAGACTGAATTCTACTTAGCCGGCCTAGGTGGGACCTGTCCAACTGCTCAAAAGATGTTAAAAATTAAAAAAACAGCAAAAAGGCTGGGCTGGTCCAATTACTCCCACAAGCGTTTAACTGGGCCAACCGCAAAACTTTACATTCAACTTAAGATAATTCCAAAATTTTGAATAATCAAAAGTTGAAAGTATCATGATTATTTGAAGAAAATTTCATCTTTCAATTAATATAGTCACGAGATCTATAAATTGTGAGGAAGCTTCGTTATAGTCAAAAATATGGAGTACTATCCTTGGGAAAACAAAAGAAGTTGGCCCAGTTACCCCACCTGACCTTATATCATTGGCATCCATTATAAATATTAGTTAAAACAGGAATAGTAGAGAATTGGACAGAGTTTTTATTAAATGGGCCAGACGTTTCGTTGATTTATTTTGACTTCCTCAGTGGCTAGAATAATAAAATAGGAAATTAGAAAGAATTTATAAATACATTGATTACAAATAAATTTAAATAAAGAGAGTTATAAATACCCCATCTTATCACTCTTTGTCAAAAGACAATTCCACATCTTTAATCTTTTTATCGAAATAAATCGACAAAACATCTGGCCCATTTGATAAAAACTTCCTTACTATTTAGGTTTTAATTAATTTTTTTAGATCATTTTATTTTGAGCGACTCATTGCGCACCAAGTATTGGCTTGAAATTTATATATATACCTATATATAAACACATAGCCCTAAGCTTATGGACGAAGATCTTAGCATATTCTCTCTTTTTTCACTTCACGCTTGATTACAACAGAAAAGGCTATTGGAATTTTTAGTATAATATATGATATTAAAGGTACAAATCATCATAAACACAGTCCGAAGTTTGGTTTAACAGAATCACCCGCCCCTATTCGACTTCATCCCATGGCAACTCTTTAACTTGTTTAAAATCCCTAGTCCTTCATTATCTGGCAAAAATATTTTTTCTTTCCCACCTCTGCGTCTAAAATAACCCTCAGCAATTAATAATGTGTGCACTATCATCTGAACTTTTCTCTTATTAACATTCTTTCAAAATGTTCCCTTATCCCTAATTCACTATGGGCCGTCCATAAATTATATCACACAAATTTCACGATTTGTAGGCCCTCTTCCTCTTTGTGACATTCTGTCACATTTTCATTGAGCCCCTTTGTATTGTGACGTCACAATATCACTTTTATACTCCTATAATTTAAAAATTTTAGAATTTTTTATAAAACTCGACTAATATATTTTAAGTTTCACTTTATTTTTATTCATATCATTTAACACATTATTCACTATTACTATTATTATTATTCTTCAGGAATGAATCCTTAATTATAAGAAAAAAATTAAGTGTTTTTGTTAAAAATAAATCAATTTTTTGGCATGTGTAAGAAAAATATTAAATTATAAAATATAAATAAATAACTGTACGAATTAAAATCCTCAAAGTGTAGTCTGAATTTAAACTTGATTTATGAGGTTGGTGCGCCTGTATTTAGGCAACGATTTGTGCGCAGAAGAATCTAAGCTGCGTAAGAGCTAGGCGAGTCCAAACGTTGCTTACAATTTTTTTTATCTATTTAGATTTATTTTACCAACATTTTCAGGTTGGAATAATAATAACCAGAAATCTAAAAAATATATTTGAATATTTCAAAAAAATTTTAATTAAATTTTTGTGAAATCATAATTTTTAAAATCTCCGGGCCCCCCTGTCATATTTTGTCACAAATCTGAGACGCCCCTCCCCCCTTACTGTGTGACGTAATTTATGAACAGCCCCCTAAAGAACTTCTTCATTTGTAATTCGATATACCCATTCAATCTTGAACATTCTCTTGTACTTGTTCAATCCGAAAACCTCCATTTCTTTTCTCTGGTGCTCAATTGTCCAGGTTTCGCCACTCTATACCATTGAAGCTCCATGCAACATCTCCCTATTTCCTAGGCTAATTAATATCAAATATCACACCCTGAAAAATGATACCATTGAAGTTCCGAAAAGTCAGTGGAAGGCTGAATATATATAGGGCTCGGCGCTCGAAGTGTTACCATTAACGTGAAAAAATTTTAAACGATGCTTTGTTACCTTAGCCACGTAAACAATTCAGTAGAAACCATTGGACGTTTCAACAAGACTCGGCACCATCCCATAAAGCCCGTGAAACCCAACGTTTTTTACAAGAAAAAGTTCCTAGCTTCATTTCTTCACAACAATGGCCACCATATTCCCCGGACTTAAACCCAATGTATTTTTCCATATGTTCCATTCTTGAGGCCAAAGTATCAACTAAAAAATATCGGTCAACACCTTAGAGATTTCTTTTCGCAAAATACCATCAGATCACATTTGTGCAGCTTGTGAAGCCTTCCCGGACAAACTCGATGCTATTATCAGCGCTAAAAGCGGCTACACCCAGGTGGCACAAGAATAATCTATAAATATTCTGATAATATCTTCTCTGGACATTGGAATATCCTGTTAATAATCTTTCAATCTTCGTAGATATTCTGGGAATTCTCTTAGAACTAAAATATTCGTGTAGGACATTAAATTCCTTTCCCGGAATATTCCTAGTTGCGAATTCTTGGAATATTCGGAAAAGAATATTCTCAGAAGATTAACGCCCATACAAATATTCTGGAGATAATTGGAATATATATGGCCTTTAAATATTCTGGAGATATTGTGTAGTTACCTGGGCATCGAACAATAACATATTTTTCTTAAAATTAAAAATGTTTTTAAGCTTTTAAATAAAAAAAAAAATAAGAATTGGCAAAATTACAGCATTTTTAATTGGTAACACTTCGAGCGCCGGCCCCTACAACGAGATTGTACCCAGAATTTTATTTCCACCTATATCTAAAGAATATAAAATCTAATGATGTCTTCATCATCACATCTAATAATAATAATCTTTGTTTTGAATGAACCCGCTTTTAGCTAGAGTAATTTTAGACTTAATTTCTTTTGGACTTCTCCCGTCTCACGAGATTTTACTTCTCAGATAACGGAATTCCTTAATTCCTTGTATTTTCTCTTCGCTTATCTTTAGACACTCGTATTTCCTTCTGTCACCTGAGACAGGACGGAGGAAACATCAATAGGATCAACAAATCTTAAAACTTTGTTTTATCATTTTAAGGTTATATTTTTATTTGACTTTCAATTCTTTGTTTATTATTGTGTTTCACCTTTTGGGATTTGATTGAAATTTTTTTTCTTGAAGTGATTTTTATTTTACTGGTTGAGACGTCCTACTTTTATTTTATTCTTACGAAAAGATTTCACATTTAATTCCAACGAGAGAAATTTCTTCTTTAATTATAATATATATATATATATAAACTTCACCATTCTTTTTCTAGGTAAGAAGAAATAAAAAAAGAAAACCCCATATTTGAAATGATGCTTTTATATAAAAGTTTCATTTTTAAAGAGATTTAAATTAAGCCATCCATTGTTATTTAAAAAACAAAATAAAAACTTAAAATCTTTTCAAAGTAAATAAAAGAAGCTGAGTTATATATTTTCCCGAAACAAATGAAATATGTATTTATATGACAATGTGAAATAAAATCAATTAAACAAAGGGTAGGCGGTGTTGGTTTGTATGTAGTGAAATATTTTGTTACTTAAAGAGGATTAAAGGTTTTTGTGGGTTTTCATAGTAAAAATATAGATAAAGTTTGAAAAAACTCAATTCGTTCAACTTCAGAAATTTATATTAGATTAACAAAGGTAGTCACAATGTCAAAGTTACACAGCCAAATGACAGGCCTCGTTAAACAAGTACGGAAACAACCCTAAAAAGTTATTTATTAGTCAAAATAAAATAAAACAACCCCACGAACATCAAAGTGGCGCCCACCGAAGTTTCCCCCCATCAACAATTTCAATTACCATGCAGCCACCCTCGACTAAACCAAAGTAAACGTATTCTTTCCTATGTAAAATAATTGTAACTTGATCATTTTTTTTTCTTATCGATCTATATCTATGTAACATATTATACTTGTTTTAATAAAGTAAAAAAAAAATTAAAAATTAAAAATTCTAAGTGGGTTTCCCAAAAATAAAAGACAAGATGCTTATTCACTATGACTCTATAAATATTTTGGGGTATGAGCCCATCTTCAGGAGTTCAAAGAGAAAGTTTTTTCTTTTTCAACTCCAGAAGATGGGCTCATACCCTAAAATATTTATAGAGTAATATTAATAAACATCTTGTCTTTTTATTTTTGGGAAACCTACCTAGAATTTTATATTTTTTAAATTTTCTTTACTTTATTAAAATATGTGGGAGTCAGGGTTGGCTCAGTTGGCTAACCCACTGGCCTCGCTTCGGCATCGATCAATTTTGACGATGTTGGAGTGAAAGGCTGGGGTTCGATCCTGGCTGGCAAATAAAAATTTCTACCGCCTAAAAACTCGGTTTCCTCACTAACCCTACTAACACTTTACTTATGTGCTGTCTAAATGGGCTTTGTTCCCGGTGACATTAAATAAATATATAAATAATTAAAATATGTTCGACTAAGAACTTACACCATTCATCCCAAGGCGTGAACCGCGACCTAATATCTTATACACCTACAGTACTTCCACTTCCACTTTCATTTCCAAGTAGAAGACAATAGATAGATTAATGGGGCATTATCTAATGAATTCCAAAATAATTCCACATAGTTCCAAAGACGTGTACACCTAATTCGCAGTTCACCCCTCGATTCACCATTAACAAAAAATATACTTGTATGTATTTGGCACTCGTGCCCGTTTATTAAATAAATAAGAGTCTGTTAAAAATCCACAGTTATACTATATTTATTAGTTACGAAACCACGAATCGCACTTGTCTGGACTACTCTCATACACCGAACATTGTTACGAGCGGGTAAATTGAACAGCAATTAGGATCCGTTAAATCCAAAGTCTTTTAAATTCATGGTTCACTGCACTACTGATTATACACAATTGTAACTATTGAAGATTTTATTTTTGTGATCGATTTGATTTAGAGAGTAAAATCACATATAATTAATTATACTTATTTATTGAACACGAATAAATAATTTCGATCGACTTATTCTGTGATCGTTCACAAGTATGAGCACCCACTCCGATTTTGGGTTAACTGTGAGGGTTATTTGGAGTGGGTGCTCATTAGAGTGGTCCCTTATTTTGGGTTTTACGCTGACAGAGTCTTATATGGTTCGAAATAAATAAAAAAACATATCCCCCAAGTTTCAAATTTCTATCTCAATTTTAACCTGTGCCGCACACCGATGCAATTTTCCCATCTAAATAATAACATGGAGTTTTTTGCATTGAACAATAAATTTTTTATTCCTGCTAAAGTAATCGTTCAAAAAATTTGAAACTCTGTGAACTTTATCCTTATTATATTAATTATCCTTCAAAATTTTTACAGATTTTTAACTATAACAATTTTTGAGATACAGCTAGATAAAATACTGCTATATCTTAGATGTTAATAGTAAGTTATACACTCCAAAATTATAATAGTTAAAAATCTGTAAAGATTCTCAGGGATAGCTACTATTATAAGGATAAAGTCTAATGATTTTCAAATTTTTTGAACTTTTACTTTGGCCAGAGTAAAAAATTGATTGTACAATGCCAAAAACCTCGTGTTATTTAGATGAGAAACTTACATCGCTGAGGGCTCAGGTTATAATACAGATAGAGACTTGAAACTTGTGGAATATTTTTTTTATTTATTTGGAACCTATGAGAATCTGTCGGCATAATAATTTTTAAGAAAAAATAAAACCGACTTCAAAAAAATTAAATGCAACAAATAAAATACACTAAAAAGGTATAAAATAATTATTAACTTATTTAGTTACAACTAAACTACGAAATATTAACATGAAATTACTTTTTGTACTCGGTGCCAATGCGATTCATAAAAGGTATATGTTTTGGCACCGACTTAAAAAATAATTTCATGTTAATATTTCGTAGTTTAGTTGTAACTAAATAAGTTAATAATTATTTTATACCTTTTAGTGTATTTTATTTGTTGCATTTAATTTTTTTAAGTCGGTTTATTTTTCTTAAAAATTATTTTTATTTTTCTCTTTTTAATGATGTTATTAATAGTGATCATATCATCAGAACTTGACCAAATTAATATGGCACCATCCCTAAGATATCCCCTTTCCAATAAAAAAAGAATCATCGAAATCGGTTCATAAACAAAGAAGTTAGGCATGAGCAAACCTAACAAAAAAGGTGTAATACCTATGAAAAAAATGGGACCAATCGGAAGTTAGACCGAATCCAGTGCAATTTTTTTTTTCAAAATCGGTTCACAATTGGCGGAGATATTAGGTAATTAGGCACAAAAAAAATCAGTCGAATAGAGAACCTCCTCCTTTTTTTGAAGTCGGTTAAAAATTCCAAAATACTCAAAATAAGGACCAACATAGTGGCCATATTTAAGAACGATCACAGAATATGTCGATCGAAACTTCGTAGTTTTATTGTATTATTTATTCTTCTTCTTCTTCTCAATCTTTTAATAGACACACGTGTCTGTTAATCCAATTTGTATCAGCGTTCGGGGTCGTAGCTTTCCTTCCATCTTTTCTTGCCCCCCCCCCCCCCTGCTTCTGTACCCCCCTGGACTGTTATGCAGAACAATCTTCGGGAGACGGTCGTCAGACAGTCTTTCAACATGTTCAGCCTAATATCGCCTTCGATCATTAACCCATTCAACTATATCTTTTATCCAACTTCGCTTCCTTAATACTTTACTGTAGATTCTGTCGCATAGTGTCTTCCCGTGTATGGTTTTTTTTTTAATAGGGCCTCCAAATCTCCCCTTATAGCCCTCCGATCCTCCCACTCAGGATCCGGTTCAGTGGCTCAGGGTGTGGCCACAGCAGAACGGTGTGAAACCTTAGTATGCTGCGACCAAGAAATAAAATAATAATAATAATAAAAATAAAAAGGGAATACCGCACGTCGTCCAAACAATAAAAATAAATAAATAAATACCCTGGGAAGAATAAATAAATAAATAATCAATTAAATAAAACAAAAAATAAATAGAATAATGTCACTGGGTTTAAAGAAATGTTTAAAAATAAAAAATTTAAAAAACATTCAAATAAATAAGTAGACAGGAAGTTGCCGTAGTCAATGAATAAAAAAAATAAATAAATAGGCAGAAAACCGCCATGGTCAAGAAAAATAAATAAATATTTGACTGGGAATATAGGCTACTGGGTAAAATATTAAATAATTAGATCAACACTGGAAAAAGCGTTGGGCTGGGCCATCTCCCCAGAAGAAATCAATAAGATGGTCATTATTATGGTATTAGCCGTCACGATACATCTGGCAATCTGCGATAGCACTCCGTATATTATGTGTGATTTTACTAAAATTTCAACTCTAAATTGTAACTATTGTTATTTCTACGATATAAATTTGAACAACAGTTGACATCATTTTATTTTCTTCTTAGATAGGATTTATGTACATTTAGAAAAGTAGTATATTTCTCTGATTCATTTAGTTCATTCATCTGTATGAAATGGCCCATAATACTTTGCCTTGCCGCCAGCTCTAGAAAAAGTTTGCCCATTCTCTTCGGCTGTCAGCATTTTTCTTGATCCAAATCCGTATTTTCTCGTTTGCTCCATCGTATCTCACTCACTTTCCCTCTATTTGTCTGGCCTCAGGTCAGAAAAAAACCACAGCCATCTTTTCCCTAAAACCACCTTTCTTTCTTACCATGGTATTTATTCATCATTTTCTTCTCTCACTCTAAAGCCTTTTGAATAATCCGTTTAACCTTTCGAGGTGCAAATAAAAATTTATCCATAAATATATTAGAGATTTAATTCGAAATTATTTATCTTTGTTATTTTATTTCCATTAGATAACAAATAGAAACAAATATTTCTATTACTCTAAGGGCCAGTTGTATGTCGGTTGGTAAAGTCTTTGTAAAAGTTAACAAAGGGTAAAACCTTAGAATTCACATTGTATCTTGATGAAAGTGCGTGTCATCTGATTGACCATCCGGCTGGGTACAAGGTGAATTCTAAGGTTTTACCCGTTTTCAACTTTTACACAGACCTTACCAACATACATACAACTGGCCCTAAGAGCTAGTGAACATTTTGGACGATTATTTCAGAATGCGATACAGTAGTGTGATCAGCTACAAAAGTGAAATTCTTACTCGCCGAATCCAGTCGTTTTTAGGGCTAAATGACCCCTGAAGATGTCAAAAATATTATGAAATCAAATCAAATTATGGTGACTTCAAAATCCCTTCTATCCAAGGGAAAATTTTCTCGAGTGGAGCGGAAGGGGGTTACTTTACTTAATAATTTATTTCTATTGTTTTTATTATTAATTTCACTATATTTTTTGAATTCAATTTATAATAAATACAGTGAAATCCCTCAAATTCGAACTAATTGGGCCTGTTCGGATTAGCCAAAAGAAGCTTCGACAATTGAAGATATCTGATATCAAGTGAAAGATTAATTGATATTGGGTGTGTTTCGATTATTATTTCATTGATTTTGCAAAGTGATTAACCTAAAGAATTTCAATAACCAACTTTTAGCGTTTTTAAATCCTGGATGACATAAGTATGTAGACACATTTACACTTTGTTAGGTATGTTAACTGTACTTCTTTGTTAATTTTTCAACTAATTATGTAAAATAAGGTTATAAGTAAACATAATTGTTTTATGACTAAATAAATAATTTTTCCTTTTTTTGCGTTCGGTTTTCCCGGGATTTCGGATTTCCGGGGTTTGGATGTGAGGGGTTTCACTGTAATAAGATTGAAGTAGTTTTTGGAGATGGACTAATAAGTGAATTGAGTGGAATATTATGAGGCAGTCCAAGGTTCAAAAAAGAGATAATTATAACTATATTTTTTATTCAAAGCCGACGTTTCAAAACCCTGAAGAAAGAGGCAATAAACCTCCGAAACGTTGACTTTTAATAAAAAAGATAGTTATAATTATCTGTCTTTTTTTTGAACCTTGGCCTGCTTCATCAAATTACATTATAATAAATAAAATCTACAATATAAACTGAAAGAATTTTTTTTAGTATTTAGTTCTGTTATATTTTAGCCATTTTTTAAGGGTGTCTTTGAATGTATTTCTTTTGAATATTTATTTATTTTTTGTATATATTGCTAAAAAATATGTGTGAGCTCCATCCACATTAGCTCAAGGGGAAGAAAAACTTCTATAGCCGTAGACTTATTTGTATATAACATCCAAAAGTATATCCCCTTAAAAATCATACTCCAAAGACATTAAGGCTAAAAAAATTGTAATTATTTTTTTAGGGGTATTTTTCATGTTATGTTATTTTTAAATATCATATATTAAAGATAAGAGTAAATAGATATTTTATTTAATATGGATTTACTATGAGTTAAGGATACTGGCTCACTTATTTCACATTAAAATTAAAAAATTAAAAGATATAAATTTTTTTTATTTTTCAATGTATATATTTCGGGCTATCAACCCATCTTCAGGAAATACAGAAAGTAACTGAAAGTGACTATCCTTAACTCATAGTAAATCCATATTAAATAAAATATCTATTTACTCTTATCTTTATTAAAGATGTTTCACCTTGCACCAACACCACAATCTCTACTGATTATATCATATATTATTATTATATATATCTAATTCTTTTTTGGATTTGGCTGTATAGTCGAGGGGTGAACCGCGACCTAATATCGTGTACACCTACTTCCACTTCCACTTTCATTTCCAAGTAGAAGACAATAGAAAAAAGGGGCATTATCTAATGAATTTCAAAATAATTCCACATAATACCAAAGACGTGTACACCTAATTCCAGTCGCGGTTCACCCCTCGGATTTAGTATTATACCTATACTTAAATCTATATAGGTTATTCCTAAGCAATCAATATTTGAAAGCATTTAGATTTTTCCTGAAAAAAAATTCTAGCCTTATACATACAAAACGCCTGAATATAGGCAATCATTTCGTCACCTCTTTTTGAAACCTGCGTAAAATTCAGGCTCTAACGTAAAATACTTGAATTTTAGAGTTCATATTCAATGTAAAAAATCGTTTGCTAATAGAATTTTCGTTATTAATTCTAAAATAACATGTAATTACAAAAGATGGAGAAAATTAAAATCTCTATGAAATTTATTAATTCGTTCTTGTAGTATAGAAAAAATACTTTCGGGGTGAGTGCTGATCACACTACGGTAGGGGATATGTTATTTACATCCTAAATGTTCACTTGTTCTGTTCTATATGATTTAATTGAAATTTTTACCCATCTTTACTTTTCAAAATTTCTTTGATCCAACTCCTTTAGAATAGTGATTTTCAACCACTGTTCCGCGGAACTTTAGTGTGCCGTGAGATTCTTGAAGTGTGCCGCCACTGATAGGCAGTGGTCCCTCCCGAATTGATTTTTTTTTACATTTCTTTACCAATTGACACTACATTTAATTCAAATATTTATTTGATCATTTGAACTGAAGAGGTAAAACATTTTACAGAATGCAGAGTGTCCTATGATAATTTTATAGGTACATCAATCAATAAAATTCTATTAATTTATTTTATTGTTAGGGTGCCGTCAAATTTTTAGGCAGGAATTATTTAACGGATTATAGTGGTGACACTTTGTGAAACACCACTATAATCCGTTAAATAATTCCTGTGTTTAATATGTTTCACTATAAACCAACACCGCTTTCCCTAAACTTTGTCAAGTTTTTAAATTATTAAAAGTGTGTAATGACGAAAAAAAAGGTTGAAAATCACTGCTTTAGAATATGCATCTCTATCTCTCATCTATTATTGTCTCCTTCAATATAATTAATAGGGAGTTGGTGCAAAGTGATACATCTTTCATAAAGATAAAAGTAAATAAATATTATATGAAATGTTCATTTACTATGATTTAAGATTTCTAGGTCACTTGTTTCATATTAAAATTAAAAAAATAAAAGAGGTAAATTTTTTCAATATATAAATTTTTTCAATATACCGGGTGAGTTTTTTTATCTTGAGACAGTCTTATAATTCAAAAACAGTCCATTATATGAAAAAGAGTTTCAAATAAAAGTTTGTTTATATCGAGGGGGAAACTAAACTACGCCATTGTTTGACGACGTAGAACAAGCTTTCAAAGTGTATTTCAATGTCAAGTTCTGTTTTTTAAATGGAACCCTATATTTTTCTATACGTCTACTTAATCTACAAAAAAAAACTGAACAACTATCACAAGAACTATTTTTTTATACACCATCAAATAAACAAAATACATAAATCAATTAGATCTCAAAAAATCCTTAATAATTATTTTTAACAATTATTTAACTTAATTATCAAATAATAATGATTAAATAATTAATTATTAAATAAATAATTTAATAATAATTAATAATTTATTAATTTTTCGACACTGTTTTGAGACATTCCAGAGTGTATTGCAAGTCTTCTGGATGAATTCCAGTTCCAATTTCCTAATTTTGGTCTGTTCCTGTTTCTTCGTAGTCTTTACATTTCCTGTTTTTTTAACAGATTTTACAACATAATAAAATGAAGCTTGTGAGGGTGAATTCCTTTCAGGAAAACGCTCGCCATTCATTTCAATAGCAGCCCCAATAACACTTCCCCATATTCACCGCATAAATTAAGACAATTTTAATTCTGTCTTCAACAAAAAAATGCTCCATTTCCATTATGGTAATACAATATAACTATCTACTGGATTGACACGAGAAATAAACTTTTTTAAATTTAAGAATTTTATATAGTTTATTAAGTAGAAAATAATCTCTTAAATCTGAATATAACGAAGTTTTAATATCATTATAAACACGTATTTTCATTGTTGTGACTTTTCGATTTAATAATTATTTATTTAATAATTAATTATTTAATCATTATTATTTGATAATTAAGTTAAATAATTGTTAAAAATAATTATTAAGATTTTTTTTAGATCTAATTGATTCATGTATTTTGTTTATTTGATGTCGGATAAAAAAATAGTTCTTATGAAAGTTGTTCAGTTTTTTTTTTGTAGATTAAGTAGACGTATAGAAAAATATAGGGTTCCATTTAAAAAATAGAACTTTGCATTAAAATACCCTTGAAAGCTTGATCTACGTCGACAAACAATAGCGTAGTTTGAGTTTCCCCTCGATATAAACAAACTTTTATTTGAAACTTTTTTCCATATAATGCACTTTTTTGAGTTATAAGACTGTCTCAAGATAAAAAACTCACCTGGTATATATTGAAAAAATTTACCTCTTTTATTTTTTTAATTTTAATGTGAAACAAGTAACCTAGAAATCTTAAATCATAGTAAATGAATATTTCATATAATATTTATTTACTTTTATCTTCCTTCAATATATATGTATATATGCAAATTCTGATACCCTCTGACAAAAAAACTTCAATTTATTATTCTGTGTGTTTAGTGTTTAAAGTATCTTTATTTTGCTTGCATCATTATAAATATGACAGGTATTTGATTACATTTTTACACATAAATACTTGAATATAACTAATTTTACATCATATAGACAGGATTCTTGGATTACGATATCCTTGCTAGTTCAAGAACGGATGATAATAAAAACTTTGTTCCAGGGCTTGATATTTTATCTAACTATCTCTCTTGATTAGATTTCAGACTTAGTACCATAGTTTAAAATCTTTTGAATGAAAAATGAGAAAAAATATGAATTAATAAACAGCATTAAAAATATGAATTAATAAACAGCATATCTGTATCAAGTAATAACTTTTCAGTTAATGGGATTCACTAACAAACAATGTCCGCCTACCGCCCTGATGTAATGGTCAGCATAACTGGCTGGCAACCCGGAGGTCTCGGGTTCGATTCCCGGCTATACCCAAACATTTTTTCTGTAAGTATAGGGTCTGGTAATAAAAATTAAGTGGGAGATAAATTTAACCGAATTTATCCCGCGGAGAATTTACCACTGCTCAAAGCCCCTAAAACCTTAGTAAAATTGGATATTGGATTGTATCTACGTTTCTGAAATTGACTCATGATCCCGGCTTCTTTCCTTCTACTCTATTCTTTTCACGATGGAGGGGCCATCCCGCACAGGCCTTTAGGGGATGCACCTTCTGGTGTATCTCCTTCTCACATCAATATCATAAAAAAAATGTCCAAATACTAAAATTTGCGGAAAGAGTTTTCAATTATTTCTACATTTATAGTTTTTGGGGGTGGATAAAACTTGATAAATTCAAATTCTAACACGAGCTGATTTATGTTGGCATATTTACCATCATTAATTATAGACTAAAGATAGTGTACATTGAGACAAAGAGATTAGAAGAGTTACAAATTATGATTATCAAAACAATAATTGAACATATTAATAAAACATTCAAAAGATAGCTATATTGACTTATAGAATAAATAATCTAATATCCGTCATTATAGTAGCACAAAGTTAAAATCAATATTTAATTATATATATGAAAGAAAATACTGTTGTAATTGAATAGCTGGCCTCGAACAAATCAGATATGACACTTTGAAATTCTTAACGGCAGAAATTCGATACAAATCCTGAATGTATATTTTGAAACTATTTATTAAGTTTTTCTCGATAGTATGGAATTAAAATTAAATAATATTTAGATGAAATAAGCTGACGTGTTCTGATGTGGCCATCCACTTGACTTTACCATACAACCTGGCCCCTCACTTACATTAATATTTAATAAAATTATTTATAATCATGTAGGGGAGGGGCGTTAGTTTTTGCATTTTTAGACTCCTAGGGGCACACTGATTATGTATACAAAATTTGGTTGAGTTTGGTAAATGGCCAAGATTTTCATTTTTTGACCCCCCCCCCCATTTTGGGCGGTTAGTTTTTGCATTTTTAGACTTCTGGGGACCCACTGATTATATATACAAAATTTGGTTGAGTTTGCTCGAAACGATCTAGATTTTTAATTTTTAACCCCCCCTCGATCCCCCTTAATTTTGGGTCGATATGCACCAAAATCTAATCAGCTCTTAATCGACGGTGTGGGTTCTGGATGTTCAGATAGTGTCAGCGCTCCTCGGACTGGGGGTTGCCCACAGAAACAAAATCAATTATTATAAGGGCAACTCCAGTCTGGTGAGCAACATTGCGGCAAGGTTTGGGGTGGGCTCGGGTTCTGTGAGAGTTGAAGCCATCACACTCTCGTGGAAGGGAGTGTGGTGGCATAAAGCGGTGCCTCCCCTTGTCGCCCTGGGAATTTCTCAGAGAACTTTATACGATATGACCTTCAGGGCGATGAGGGGTTCATTAATGAATTTTTACAGTTTCAACAGGAGAACTTATAGAAATCGCCATGCGATAGAAATTGTTTATAAAAAAGAAAAAAAAGAAAAGAATAATTTTTTTTGTAA
This sequence comes from Forficula auricularia, assembly GCA_024734495.1. Lineage (NCBI taxonomy): Eukaryota > Metazoa > Arthropoda > Insecta > Dermaptera > Forficulidae > Forficula > Forficula auricularia. The sequence continues at coordinate 7,396,104 of JALMQS010000127.1, forward strand.
ATATATTATGTTAATATTCCTATAATTATGTAAATAATCCTGTAATTAAATTCACCCGATTATGTAAATATTTCTTGTTAGTGGAGGCCCCACCTGCGTGGCCCAATAAACGAAAAATCAATGGACCAAAACTACGTGTGAAATTTGGTTTGGATATTCACACTAGTTTTTGAGCTAGCTCGTCCACAAAAATTTGGCAACGCACAGACTAACTAACTAATTAACTAAATAACTAACTAACTATCTAACTAACTAACTAACAGACATTTTGACAAAATAATTATTATCTCGAAAAATATAATTTTTTTCGATGTTCAATTATTAGAGCTTTTTGTAGAACGAAATGCCATGGTTTAGCTCAATTTTTTTAATCAAAATTGTTTCAGCCGTTTTTGAGATATTTCGAAAAAAAGAAGGAAAAAAAACACTTTTTTCATGCACGATTACAATACTTGACCATACCCTGTATGGTAGAAGTAAAAATAATTATTAACTTACTCTACATAGTTATGGGTAAGAATTGTTATCGAGTAGTAAAAAAAATTTTAGTTAGTTTCTACGAAGTATCTGAAAAACGGCTAAAACCTTTTTTGTAAAAATTAACAAATAAATAAATAAAATAGTAAATTGGGATAAAAACTTGCTGGGTGGATCTTATTTAGTTTACGAGCTACAACGCTTCAAAAAACAGTGACAAAAATTGCACCGACATTATACGATTCCCGTTTTACTTTACGTAGGAGGAAAGTGTTTAAAATTTTTAATTTTTAATATTTGAACATAGAAAAATACATAAATATTTTCAAGTTTTTATAAAGGAAATAAAATTATAATATGTAATGATTTTTTGTGGATTTTTGGCCTTTCTAGCCATAAGACAATTTACGATACTTATTATTATTTTTGTTAAATTTGTGTCTATCCAGGGATCAAATTTTAGCCTGATGCCTCGAGTCGATTCGATCCCAGGTCCACTTGGTTAGCAGGCTGGTACGGTAACCCCTAGCCTAACCCGACCTCGTGTAGATTTGAGAATAAAAAAAAAAAAAAATGTCTTCAATTGTTGCAAAATCTTTCCTAAGAAGTCGGGAAAGTTTATTAACCGTAAGTTTAGCAATTATAAAATTAGTACAACCTTTACTAACAGTGTGATAAGTCTATGAAAATCGTTAGAAAATGATTTACCATATTTATTAATCAAATTAAAAATCATTTGCCTGGAACCCAAACTATTTATTAATGTCTTTTAAATTTCTTTCTAACATATTACATCTTATTAAATTAAAAAGCTTTTAATAATTATTCTGAAAAACTAGTATTGTGAAAAAATCTGAAGTCTGTAATTCGAACGTGGAAAAGTGAGGTTTCCTTATTTTTTACTTTACCATACAGAGTATGGTGAAACTATTTTGATTAAAAAATTGGGTGAAACCATGGCATTTCGGTCTACAAAAAAGCTCTAATAAGTGAACATCGAAAAAATTATATTTTTCGAGATGATAACTGTTTTGTCAAAATGTCTGTTAGTCTGTTAATCTGTGCGATACCAAATTTTGTGGACGAGCTACCTCAAAAACTAGTGTGAATATCAAAACCAAATTTCACACCTATTGGTGCATTGAGATTAAGAGCTGATTAGATTTTGGTGCATATCGACCCAAAATTAAGGGGAGAGGACGAGTTAAAATTTAAAATTATAATATTTTCAAACTAAAAAACTAGAAAAATGAAAATATTTTTTATTTCTGGCGCTAATACTAGGGGTGGGGTCAAAAAATAAACATCTAGGCCATTTGAGAAAACTCAACCAAATTTTGTATACCTACATAATCAGTGGGCCCCCAGAACACTAGAAATGCAAAAACAAACCGCTCAAAATGGGCGGCGGGTGTCAAAAAATGAAAATCTTGGCCCTTGGACCAAACTCAACCAGAAGTGTATGGTAAAGTCAAGTGGATGGCCACATATGAACGTGTCAATTTATTTCAAATAGATTTTCATCTTCTTCTTCTTAAGTCTTGCCAACTGTCAATCCATCTTTTTGGAGGTCTTCCAAGAGTTCTCTTTGTGGTTGGTGGTTTGGAAAGTAGGGCTTGTTTGGCCAGCCTCTCATCATCCATTCGCATGATGTGTTCGTGCCACTCTCGGCATCTTCCTTTTGTCCACTTTAATATGTCGATGATTCCACATTGATTTTGGATGTTTTCATTTCGAACTTTATCTCTTATACTGAGTCCTGAGATTGATCTCAGGACTTTCATTTCGGCTACTTGCAGTTGGTTTTTACTTTACCATACAGGGTATGGTCAAGTATTGTAATCGTGCATGAAAAAAGTGTTTTTTTTCCTTCTTTTTTTCATCATATCTAAAAAACGGCTGAAACTATTTCGATTAAAAAAATTGAGCGAAACCATGGCATTTCTGTCTAAAAATAAGCTCAAATAAGTGAACATCGAAAAAATTATATTTTTTGAGATAATAATTGTTTTGTCAAAATATCTGTTAGTTAGTTAGTCTGTGCGTTACCAAATTTGTGGACGAGCTAGCTCAAAAACTAGTGTGAATATCAAAACCAAATTTCATACGTAGTTTTGGTCCATTGAGATTAAGAGCTGATTAGATTTTGGTGCATATCGACCCAAAATTAAGGGGGTCGAGTGGGGGTTAAAAATGAAAAATCTAGGTCGTTTGAGCAAACTCAACCAAATTTTGTATACATAATCAGTGGACTCCCAGAAGTCTAAAAATGCAAAATCTAACAGCCCGAAATGGGGGGGGGGCGGATGGTCAAAAAATGAAAATCTTGGCCATTTACCAAACTAAACCAAATTTTGTATACATAATCAGTGGGTCCCAAGAAGTCTAAAAATGCAAAAACTAACCGCCCGAAATGGGGGGGAGGGGCGGAGGGTCAAAAAATGAAAATCTTTGCCATTTACCAAACTCAACCAAATTTTGTATACATAATCAGTGGGTCCCAGGAATCTAAAAATGCAAAAACTAACCCCCCCCCCCCCGACATGATTATAAATAATTTTATTAAATATTAAATATAAGTAAGGGGCCAGGTTGTATGGGAAAGTCTATATAAAAGTTAATATAAAATAAGCCGTTGAATTAAAGAGGTACTTTCGGATGGCAAAAATGAATTAAAATCTCGCTGTGATGTTGAACCAATTGGCGAAAATCAGAGTCCCAAGATAACGGCGAAGTAAATATGTATTGTTCTAGTAGAATAGAAATTGTTTCCTCAATAACGTTTTTCTACTTTGCTATACAATTATATGCAATTATTAATTCTATAAAACTCGAAGAGATGTCACCTCTATCGTGATTTTCACAGCAATAAATTTCACTTAGACCTCAAAAAATATTTAAGAGGGAATAGAGTTTCACTCTCTAAAAGTTACAGGGATAAAGGAATTGGTGAATCACTTTGTTCGACTTTTAGCCAATTTGATAAAGGATGGGTGTTAAGCAGTATATTCGAATACAGGTACCATTCATTTTAGTAAAATGTACTGTAATGTGTTAAAAAATCGAGTCACTTTATTAGATAATATTATTATATCTAAGAATTTTGTAGGGGGAGTCGGGTAGCTCAGTCTGCTAACGCACTGGCCTCGCTTCGGCATCGATCGATTATGACGATGTTGGAGTGGAGGTCGGGGTTCGATCCTGGCTGGCAAATAAAAATTTCTACCGGCTGAAAACTCGGCTCCCTCACTAACCCTGCTAACACTCTACTTATGTCCTGTCTAAATGGGCTTTGTTCCCGGTGACATTAAATAAATAAAAAAAAAAAAGAATTTTGCGTGATTTCATTTCCAAAAATCTTGAAACTCTTTTAAGATATTTTGTCTTTTAGAACAATGGACTAAGGGAGAAGAAATGTCTCTCAAAACTTCAACACTCTTTGGTAGTTTTTGACACATATATGAAGAACATAGACTGAAAGAATGGGATGTTCTTATTTTAACAAAATGCATTTAATTGTCCCATCATAGTCGCACAATTATCTGCAGCTCGATTTTCTAAATTAACTCGCACGAAAACTAAATAACCTCTCAAAACTTCATAAATACCCTTTATACGTTATATTTATATTTTGAAGCTTTTTTAGGACTGGGTAATATATCATAAATGTATTACCTTTGAGATATTTTATGGAATGTTCTAGAATCTAAATTATTTTAATGTTAACCTACTATCATACTTTTCAAGCAAAAATGTAATTTTGTTTATTGGGCCTCCGAGGAGCGGGCCGCCTCTTACTAGACACAAGACCATTACACAAATTTATTTATAAATCTTTCACACCTTCAGCTTCAGAACAAATTAATTCAGATTCAGAGCGGGTGGCTGAGAGAGCCAGGATTAATCCTGACTCACATTTCAGATTTCTTTTTTTTTGTATTTACAATTAATAATCATACGCCACCCGCTCTATATGTTCTTCTGCTGAAAGTGTAAAAATTAAGGAGAGATCCCCTCATCGCCCTATATGTCAAATTGTTTGTTGTTTTTTGGGATATACCCAGGGCGATGAGGGACTCCACCGCTTTATGCCACCACACTCCCTTCCACGAGAGTGTGATGGCCTCGACCCTGACCGAGCCCGCCCCGACGCCAAATAATACATTTGTACTGTAACGGAAGCACTGGTGTTAAGCGTTAGAATATATGGTGTGTTTAGCGGAAATAAGTCTTTCGGATGAATCCCACACAGGCTTTTGATTTCTAAATCATTTCAGAGAAACTTCTATAATTTCTCTCGCAGATCAGCGAGTTATAATACTTCTCTCCCCAATATAATATAACTTACTCTTATGAATGCAAATCGCGCAAATTCAGTTTTCATATATTCTGTAGGAGAAATAATTCATTAATTTCTATAAATAAAACTAGAAAGATGATAATAAAATAAGTTAGCACGCTAATCTCGAATTCATTCTTTATTAAAATGAAAATAAATATTAAATTAACATAAATACTTGTTGTTTTACATAGAAATAGAATGTTCTCTCTGTTTATCATTTTTTTATGAAAATTTCATCGAATAGAGGAATTTCTATTAGTTCACTTAAAAAGAACCATAGAACGAAACGACTAGAGGGAAAATATCAAATACACTTATATTTAGAATATATTATACATAACCTTTCGTGACATTTTTGAATAATACTTAGATTATAATAATTCAAGCTCACGTTTTAGATAGCCCAATATACATATATAATTTAGTGCATTATCAAATGCAATATTTTGTTAATTTATTATATATATCTCAGGGTTTCACGCTTAGTAAGTTGCATAATTAGAAAAAGTTTGACCAGATTTGTGTACATCACTTGACTTAAATTAAAATAAAAAGTATTTTTTTAAAAAGAGATGTAATCATTTGACACTAGAAAACTTTCTAGTGCATTTCGTTCTTATCATAGTTATCGAATCTCATACAGACACAAGGCAGAAAAAAATAATACTTGAAAAGTATTTCTTCACGTTTTAGACATTTGTAAAAACGAATAAGACAAAGGTATTTCAATTCTGTGGCCTTAGTAAACTCGTAATAGTAAATTATGTCGATTCAAGTCAGAAGTCTGCTTGCTTAATAAAATAGCCAGAAAACATAGTAAATAAATATAATATGTATGTTATTAGTTGAATAAAAGATATAAAATATTCTAATCTTCCAAGAGGAAACATGAAGAAAAAGACATTATATATTTTTCAAAATTTTCTATGTATAAATCTTAATTTGTAACTAATTTGAAATATTTGTGATAGACTGATGATGAAAGCAATGCCTTCGAAACTATAGTCTCTAGAAATAATTAAAAATTATTTTATTTAAAAAACAGAAGACTCTCTCATTTTATTTTATTTTTAACCTAAAATAATATGTATGATTTTCAATCAAGAGGTTTATGAAGGGGTTGAAAATTAACGCCGTCTACCAATTGTGGATTATATAAATGTATCTTTGATATATTAGAATTAAATGGAGAAATAAACATTTCAAACTAAAAAAAAAAAAAAAAAAACAAAGAAAAATGGAATTAGTATAAAAGGGTCCTATAATAAAAGTCATTATTTTGGGGAGGACTAAAATTGGAGAGGAGTTTAAAAATAGAAGCCTTTGATCGATTTGTACTAAATTTCGCACATGCACCATGTGAAACGGAGAGTGACTCATTTATATAATTTAATTTTTTAAAAGAAACACATGTTTTGGGTCCATTTTAGCAATAAATTATATCTCCTTCAAATATGGGAATCTTCTATTATAAATACCAGCTTTCTTTGATTTTTTGTTGAAAATTTCTTTATTTTAAATTAGTTTTTCAACACGCCCATCATCCGCTCCATATTGCCTCGAACCTATAGGGTACCGTTGCCGTTTTATTCGGAACACTAAAAACTAAAGCCATCTATTAGGAATCCCTGAGATTAAAATAACAAAAAAAAAAAAAATAATATCCATCTATTATATATTCCTGGAACTAAAATATATAATATCTCAAGTAATTAAGAAAATAGATTGCCATCTATTAGAAGTAAGGTAAACTATAATAATATTTAATAATATAAAAATATTTACTACAAAATATTTATACTTAGCTACAGGTAAAACAATATTTAATAAGATGAATTAAATGAAAAAAATATATATACTTCAAGAACTGAAGACTTCTCTTTAATAATCTTATATATATATATGTTTCTAGGCTGCTTCGCAGCCTAGAAACATATATTAACGTCCGTTCAATCTACGTGTAGCAAAACGCCTTGTTTTCCTTATGAGAGAGCCTCTCCTTGACTCCCGAGACTTTCGTCTTAATAGTAGAAATTTTGAACTTCTATATATATTACCATTCATTCAAATTTTAAAATCTCCACTAGGGAATCGATTTTGTAACCCTTCAAAAACATTTATTCAAGAACTAGATTAAAATTTATTTTAAGAAATCAAACAATAGAATTTTCTGCACATTTTGAATAAAACCAAATTCGATTTGATGCCCGAATAACAGAGAAAAAAATTTCTAAAAATATTCGTTTCAAAATACCATACAACTAATTTATTAATTATACATCAAAATGTTAATTATTTTACTTCAAATGGTCCTGATGTCCTCTAGAATGTGATTGTAATAATATTTAATTCATTTTTTTATCTGGAAATTAAACAATTTTCATTTTTATTCAACAGTATATAATATACATATTGCAATGCTTTCCTAATTAGCCTATGCTTAATCTAAGCTCTGCCTGTCCAGACTTGTCAGACGCCTCTCTCTATCCTAGCACACCAGGGCCCTGGAAAAGTGACATTTATAAAGGCTAGTTTTCGGGCACTGCCGGCTTCTCTTCCTTGGCTAATTGCATTAGGCCATTTCTAGATCAATCAAAAAAGTTAAGCAATCTTAATCAGTCAGTGTCCAACTCCCTAATCGGTTACCGCTCTCTGGAAAGTTTTGAAAAATATATATATATATATTTTTTGTTATTATTTTTTTTTTTTTTTTATTATTATTTTTTTATAAATACTTAAATAATCATCAATCATCAATTAATTATATTAATTTTTTTATATTATTTTATTTATTTAATTCTGCCTTTCCCTACTTGGGTTTTAAGGCTTACATGTACATACAAAATTCTCTTTTCTTCTCTTTTAATATCTTTACATTTAAATCTTTTTTAATATTTTATAAGATCAGGAACGAGGCTTGATGAATCCGGTGGAAGATGGAATCCTTTGGGAATGATGGTTATTTTTCAAAAATAAAAAATCTTCATCATGGTTGTTAATTTATTTTATTTTGATCATGAAACGTTTCGGCTTCAACTTGACGCCATCTTCAGTCTGCAGTTACATTCAACATTACCTTATATTAAATAGCCCTTTCGACCAAACTCAACCTAATTTTGTAGACATATTCTGTGGGCCCCAAAAAGACTAGAAATGCAAAAACTAACCAACCAAAATGGGGGGGGGGGCGTGGAAAAATGAAAATTCTAGCCCTTTTGACCAAACTCAACCAAATTTTTTTCTGTGGACACCCAGAGGGCTGGAAATGCTAAAACTAACTAAATTCTGTATACATAGTTTCATCAAAAGGGCCAGAATTTTCATTTTTGACTCCTCCCTCATTTTGGGTGTTTTTTTTTTCATTTCTAGCCTTCTGGGGTTCTACAGAGTATGTATACAAAATTTGGTTGAGTTTGGTCGAAATCGAATTTTCATTTTTGACCCCCGCCTCCCTTTTTTTGTCCGATATAATGTTTTAAACACATTAAAAAAATATATTTTATGTTCTTTTCAAAAATAAATTCAGTTTTTATCTAGTTAAATTTTTTCATTTTTCATAACTCTTCAAAATGTGGTAGATCTTTATGCCCCACCCTGTATATTAGTTAAAGTAAAAATTATATATGTATTTGAAGTCAAGTTCCGGCAAGTAAGTCCCATAGGTATATGACTTGAAAAACAAATTACGCAATTCATTAAATTAAATTGCTAGAAATTAATATAGGATAAAGAAAAACAAACTGTTTGTAGGTTTTGATTTTTCAAGATTTGACTTGTAATCTCCTTTGACTGGCGTAGTCGTAATTGGTTCATTAGAGAATACGAAAACCGCAGTAATTCTGTGGAGTCGTTTCCTTCCACATCGTTCGCTCTGAATTTGCAGCCATCTTCAGAATTTCTCAATCGCGCTTTATTCATTTCAGTTTATGGACGCGACCTCTGCCAGAATGTACGCGTATAACCCTGGTCGGTTTTAATTCTAATCAAGCTAATAAAAGCTTTGACTTACAACGTAATTGTGTGCTCGTGAATGGCCAATTTAAACTGATTGAATGAAGACAGTGATGGACGGAGAATAATATCATTAATCTGCGATTATGGGAGCCTAGGAGATACGAATAGAAATGGAATAATGATGATAATATATACTATATATGTTAATAAATCAAAAAGTTAAAGGAAAAAATGGAACGCACCAGGCCTATAAAAATTTGAGGAATTGGCAATTTTTTCAATTTGAGCTAAACCTGGATTTAAATCTGACCAAAAAATCCCATTTGTTTTTATGATATTGATGTGAGAAGGAGATACCACAAAAAGGTGCATCCCCTAAAGGCCTGGCTTGGCCCCTCCATCGTGCAAAGAATTAGAAGAGGCGGTTTTATAGGCTGGGTAAGAGTTGAAGGTATCTGTAGATGCGGGTCTTAAACTGCGGAAGGTTATAAGTCGCAGGGAAGACGGTGGCTGGGAGTGATTCCAGTCTGGAGATCATATGGATAAAATAAAACGCTTTTTCGATTTTTATCTAATAAATTATTATTAAAACTAGCTTTATTTGCTCATATTTAGTTTTTACTTTATCCATGAAAGCAGATAAATTATTTTCTCATCGGTGCCAAGCAGAAACTTCAAAATGTCCTCAGTATTCATGTAAAAACTACGGAACTATTTGAGAGTTTAAGCTAGGATATCTATTAAAAATTAATTATATTAAACTCCATTCCATCCATATTAGTTAGTGAATTATGTATATTAGCAGGTAGTTGGACGGGAAAGTAGAAAATCAAAAAAATCTCATCGATTTACGCAACGTTTCGCCAATTTTCTTTCGGTTTCTTCAGGCGTCTAAAAAACAAAAAAGACAGTTTTAGAGAAATTACAAATATTATATAAATGATGTACTTTTATATTTGAGAATCTATATAGGCACTATATAGTTACTATATAGTTTGAAACATTGTGCTACTAGGGTTGTTTTCTTTTCCGTTACCTTTGCTGAAGATATAGAGGAATCGACTTTAAATCAAAAATAGCCATCAATTTTCATCTGATACTTGAGGAACCACTGCTGTAAACATGTAAAAATTGACTTGAAATCAAAAAGACTAAGGCTACCAATGATAATCGAAACGTCAAAAATGCAATGTAGAATGGTTATTCCTCAAGTATAGGATGAGAATCGATGGCTAATTTTGATTTTAACTCAATATTGATTTTAAAAAGACTGTGATATCCGATTAATAATAAAAGATTAAACATAATAATATTTCAAATGACTAAGGATGAATAAAGCCTATCAACGATCCTTTGCAGTTTAATACAACTTTCTGCATTTTCCAGTTAAAAGTTTTAATGCTAGAAAGAAATTCCAAAATCTAATCAATTCTTTGTTTTGGAATTAAAAATATTTTGGCACCAGATCAAACTTTGGAGGATCTTGCTTTTTTGAGTCATCATAGAAATTGAAGACATTAATGCATTATGAAAGTAGGTAATGTAAATGGGCACCAGATTCAATATAGCGAGTGTGTCCCTAATCTCGGGGTCATCTTTTGACCGATTCTTCACCCGGGGAGGAATTAATTAATTCGGCCAGTCGACGAGTGTTTCGGGGTCTCCATCAACTCATTAAAGTAAGGCATCTCATTCCATTTTCGACAAGTAAACTTCTCATCAATTCTTTTATATTGCCAACCATGGACTATTGTTTCCTCGTGGTGGACGTCTTCGACCTGCGCTTTGAATGCATGCGTTCGATTTATTTTGACATTCCTAGACGCGATCGATCATGTCTCCCTTTTATGTCAGACTTGGCTGGATTAGGCGACCCAGAGGCGGCCTTACGCTGTACCGTATCGTACCGTATCGCATCACCACGTATTCGGCAATGTCACTAAATCATCCATAATCGCGCTTTTCGCTGATTCAAATCGTATTCAGATGCTCCGAGTCACCGGTCCGAGGTGGTGAATAGGTCATTCACTGTCACTGCTGCCCGACTGTGGATTATCATTACCTTCGTTCACCGGTTCATCTTCATCATCACTTATATTCAATCGTGGTCTCTTGGCATGGTTTCGCAGTGGGGGCGGGGTCTTCGGGGAGTGAGTTTCTCTTTTTTTGGCGTCTCTCTTTTATGGTGTATCTTTTCTCCCCTGCTGGCTCTCTCTACCTTCCTTTCGCTGGAGCTTTCTTTTTTCGCACACACTTGTTTTTATTTTTCTCTCTTTGTTTTATGTTAATTATTCTTTTACTGCTCAAATGAGGCAAACCGCTCCCAGAGCATTGTAGTAAAGCTGAATTGTAAGAATTATAAATGAATAAATAAATAAATAAATAAATGTATTTTTTTACTATATTTTTGTTTTTTTGAAGTATATTTTGAGTTGAAATTATGTGATGCATTTGCAATTATAAATTTATAAGTTTACCGAAAAAACAAATTTGTTATTCAAAACATAATATATTTTAATATTATTCTCTTTGTTGGATTATTTATTTCGGTTTACGCATAAACCATGATATTTTCCTGGACTCTATTATCTAGTTGAGGTCGAAAGGGAGAATTCACCCCCGAACAATATATTAATCCCCATGCATTGATTTGGTAATTGTTTTCCAAATGCTATCCCAGGGAAGATAATCCCTCTAATCAATCCATCCATCAATCAAATAAACAACTCGATTGCTAATATTATTTAACTATTCAAATATTTTAAAATACTTATCCTATACTAACAAGCTTTTGGGATTTTTTCAAATGTTGTTTTGGGTAAATAGAAAATTTACATTATTTTAAAACCAACTGTGAAGTCCGCCTTTGGCGGGCATATTGTTGGCCAATAGGCTTAGCCCCCTGGAATACATAGTGGGTTTTAAAATAATAATTTAATTTAAAAGTTTATAATGGAAAAAAGGACAAGTTTTTGTGTGTGTTTTTTTATTTTTCAAACAACGTTTCGTCGACTTTGCCGATTTCTTCCGGGCTTCAAATAGTTAGATCACCTGAAACAACTATTTGAAGCCCTGAAGAAATCGCCAAAGTCTACGAAACGTTTTTCGAAAATAAAAAAATCACTCAAAAAACTTGTCCTTTTTCCCATTGTAAACTTTCAAAATAATAATTTAATGTTGCATCATTCGTATCCATATTAAATTTTATAAAAGAAATTGCAGTGATTGAAAATCAAAACACAGAGTTTTTATTAATTGGGCCAGACGTTTCGTCAATTTATTTTGACTTCTTCAGTGGCTCATTTTATCACTCTTTGTCAAAAACAGCTTTTTCTATAAGACAAAACATCATATTATATTCATTGATCTTTCTTTAGCACATTCTTGGCTCACAATAATTTTGGAAACGACTTTTTTTTTGAACAATTAAATATTTCTTTTAACGACAAATTTTTATTATTGTTCAAGAAAAATGTAGTTTTCAAAACTAATTGTGAGTTAAGAATGTGCTAAAAGAAAGATCAATGAATATAATATGATGTTTTGTGTTTCTTATAGAAAAGCTGTTTTTGACAAAAATGATAAAATGAGCTGAGAAGTCAAAATAAATTAACGAAGCGTCTGGCCCTAATTAAAAAACTCTGTGTTTTTGATTTATCCAATTCTCTGCAATTCTTTTTATAATAATTTAAATTTCCTAATTTTAATAAATTTTATTTGTCATGAACTATTAATGGGTTTTAAAATTAAAATTACGTCGTCGTCGTTGCGCATGCCGATTATAATAAGTATATATAGATAGATAAATATAGATAAACTTCGAGAAAAAAGTTAAATCTTTTTAAGACTCGGTATCCTCTATATCTCTATTGCAGCCTGCAAGAGTGAATGAAGTCTAGTAATACATTTAAACATAATAAAAAAAACTATTGAAAAGTATTTTTCGATCATAATATAGTTTTTTGGGGTTTTTCTTTAAAAATTTTATAAGTTCTTCGGTTTGAAATTGCAAGCACATTTTGGCATCAGAATAATGTTTTTCTTTTTATATTTTTCATAGCGTAGCATAGCGAAATTCTATGAGATAAAGTATTGTTTTCGGACATTAGCCCAGGGCAACTACAAAAGGCTATAAAATAAAAAGTTGGTACTCACCCTAATCAGCTGCTAGACAAGAAAAAGCAGGAAACATTTTTTTACATTTGCTTACAAAATAGCGTATTTGAAATGACTTCGAAAGTTGGAATTCAATTATCTTCTTAGAATTATTTTTAAAGTAAAATTTAAAATTGAAATTTAGTAAGTGTTTTTGAATTTGGAAAAATATATCATTTTCCAAAATTCAGCCCCCTGAAGGTATTCTTCAAATTAATTTATTTAAAATAAAGGCGGCATCTAAATTAAAGTATTTATTTATTTTAGCTGTTTATAAAATTTTCGTCTTTGCTTGGACTCAAAAAAAATATATATATACTATATGTCGCAGTAAAAATCCGTTTTTTAGTAACGGGTTCTTAATAGTTAAAACGCGTTTCAATGAATAAATTTGTGATAACTAGAATTTACTGATGTTGGTTGAGTTTGGTTCAAAGGTCTAGAATCTTCATTGTTGACCTTTGGGTGTTTTATTTTCAAAAAATTTTAAACGAAAATGTCAAAAATTAGATCATTTACAACTTTGCTTCTAATGAGGATGTAAATTTTTGAAAATAAACATCCAAAATGAGAAGAAAGGTCAAAAATGAAGATTCTAGACCTTTGAACCAACATCAGCTAAATTCTAGTTGCCACAAAAGATATTCAGTAAAACGAGTTTTAACTAGTAAGAACCCGTTTTTACTAACATATATATGTATAAATTTTGTCCGACTCGACAAATAATTCATCTTGCTTGGTTTGTTACACAAAATATTATCTATTTATATATTCCTTAAATTTATCATAGGGATTGTTTCTCTGGTTCTACACGTCTATTATTTATTACTATATCTAAGAAATAAATAAATATTATAATTCATATAAAACAAGAAGTCAAATGTATTATATTTATTTAGAAAAACATGGAATTTCTCGTGTTTATAAAATATGCGAATTGACAATTTTTCTTGTTAGGCATTTAAAGAATGGAAACAGGAGAGAGATTTCTTATTCATAGCCTATTTATATAAAATGCAAGAAGACACAAAATAATAAAATGGAAATTGACACGCGCCGATGGAAATGACAGAACTTTTCGCGTTTAGCTTACCTAACACAGCTCATGTCTTCTCAGCACTCTCTATAAAAAGAATAAAAAAATATTTCCCTATCTTATATGTATATGCATGAAAAGGTATTTTTGTTTCTGGTTTTTTCAAATAGTGATCAATCAAATAATGTTATTTTAAGAGATATTAGATATGCTCTTCTTCTTTATGTTTTTTATAAATGATACTATGCGAGAAGGACTTATACCAATAACATACTAAAGGCCTGGATTGTTCCCTCCATCGTGAAAAGTAGACGAAGAAAAGGAGATTTTATGGGCTGAGTAGGAATCGAAGGTATCTGTGGATGGGGATCTTAAATCGCAAGTTATAGCTTGCTGTGAAGATGGTGCCAGGAAGCGAGTTCCTATCTCTAGAAGTCATAGGGATAAACGATTTGGCGAAAGTTGTTGGTTCAATTCTTAGGATTCACCTCAAAATCCCGAAACTCGAAATTCCGACAGCCCAAAATCCCGACAAAAAAAAATCCCGACAGCCCAAAATTCCGACATTTGAAAATTACTATTTTTCTTATCTCAACTAACTTTTTTTAGAACCGAACCTATCAGTAGTTGAGAATATAATTTTTTTTATATTCAATTGGATGTTGATGAAGGCATTCCACGGTGGTTGTAAAAAATAAGACTATAATTGTTTTATTATTTTACATTTATCTCGTTAAACCCACGTTTCGGAGATTTATTCTCTCCTTCTTCAGGGTAACGAAAAGTCAATGGAAGTAGTTCAAATTATATTATAATTATTTCTTTATTTATATAACTATATATAACCAAAACTTCTTGAGGATACAAATTCTGTTTAAATAGGTGTTGGTTTTATTCTTTTTTGACAAAAAAATTTCGATGTGAGGGAATTTTTTCCCATCTTTAGATTATTCCAAGGTATGTCATTTTGTTGTTATTTTTAAGTTGTTGTTGTGTGGAGAAATTGTCATTGTATAAAAATTATGTAATGATTGAAATGTTTTAGGCTGATGATGACATATTTGAAAATGTCGAAACGTTCCTGGTAACAATAAAATAAAATAAAGAAAAATAAATGATAAAAATGTGTTTTTTTGTCAAAAAAGAATAAAACCAACACCTATTTAAGTGAGAATTTGTATCCTCAAGAAGTTTGGTTATATATAGTTATATAAATAAATAAATAAAAAATAAAAATTCTCAAAAAACTAATCAAGAAATTCATAATTGTTTCGTTACCCTGAAGAAGGAGAGAATAAATCTCCGAAACGTCGGTTTAACGAATAAATGTAAAATAATAAAACCATTATAGTCATTTTTTACAACCACCGTGGACTGCCTTCATCAACATCCAATTGCATATTTATACCAGTTCGTCTCCTAAAGAAAAACGCTATCAATTTTTTTATATTCTCAACATACTTTTGTATAGAACCGAACCGTTGGATAAGTGCAAGTAGCAGCCGGTTCTTTTCGGTTAGGATATACTCAGTTCTGCTCGGTTCAATTCGTATTAACTCCATTTCGGGGGGGGGGGGGGGTTAGTAATAAAACTATTTCATTCTTAGATTTATCAATAACTATCACCAACCAAAAATTAGAATTTAACATTTTTAGAAAACCCACCTTCACTGACACGATTATCCCCTTTTCTTCTAACCACTCGACAAATACTAAATTTTCAGCTTATTGTTCCATGATCAATAGACTAATCTTAACCCCTCTTAGCAATACGAACTTTAATAACGAACCCGATATCATTTATAATATCATATTTATAAAATTCTTTGTCCGATACACTCACTCACTCATTCACTCATCATCAAAACAGCCAGAAACATGAAATTTGGAGAGGATATTACACCTATGACTTAGGGGCTCACTAAGAAAGTATTTTCAAAATTCGACCCCTAAGGGGGTCAAAAGGGGCAAAGTGTGTTTTTACTGATTATGCGATATCTCTTAAGGACGATAAAATATCTACTTGATTTTTACTTAATACAAATTCTAAATACAAATATCTAAAAACTAATTTCAGGATTTTTTGAAATTCGACTCCCAACTATCCAAAATGTGAGTGGGGGCAAAAATTAAAACTCTCTCCTATCTTGATCAAATTTTGTAGAGTTATTCTTTATTACTTTAAGAAACTATTCCTGTAGAAATCAACCATCGAAATTGACTGCATGGGGGCGAAGGAGAGGGGGGGCAAATTATAGAAATTTTTAGCTTTTTAGTACATTTACTCTTTAGAAATCTGTAGATTATTTATTTACAAATATCTAAAAAATAATTTCAAGATTTTTTGTAATCCGACCTCCCCCCCCTTTCAACTATCCAAAATGTGAGTGGGGGCAAAAATTAAAACTCTTTTCGATCTTGATAAAATTTTGTAGAGTTATTCTTTATTACTTTAAAAACTATTCTGGAAAAATCAAATTGACTAATGGGGGCAGAAAGTGGGGGGGGGAGGCAAAATATGGAAATTTTTAGCTTTTTTGTACATTTACTCTTTAGAAAACTGAGAATTATTTATTTGCAAATATCTAAATATTAGACCCTTATTTGTGGAGTTACTCATAAGCTAGCCAAATTATGTCAAGAGATAAGCGTCTTCTATCTATTAAACTACAATAAAATGTTAAAATTCTAGGTTCTAAATTTAATGAAAAAGTTAATTTTTTGCCAGGTTTTATAATTAAAAAAAATAAAAATAAAAAAACATACTTTTTGGGAATGGAGCTTTTTTAAATGAATTTTGGAGACCTAATAATCACATGACGAGACGCCGCCCGCCGGGGCCACATAGAGCACGCCCTCTACAGCCTGTAGCATATAATAATGGATATAGTAAGGAAATTATTAAAAAATTATTTATCAAAATTAATAAAAAACACACGCTTTCGCAATTACATTCTCTCACAATTGAATCTGAAAAAATCTATAAAAGAATCCCCTTTATTTCTAAACATATAACCTATCCAATAACAAATATTCTCCGGAAGCATGGAATCACTCCAGCCCTTTATAATATAAATAATTTATCCTCTCAATTAATAAATAACAAACTAGACAAAATTGATAAAATGAATAGATCTGGTGTATACAAATTAAATTGCAATGATTGTGATGCAATTTATATTGGACAAACTGGACGATCTTTCAAAAAACGGCATAAAGAACACGTAGCTTCCCTCAGACAATTAATAAGAAATCAACCCACAAATTCAGATTCCACTTCCGCATTTGCTAATCATCTATATTCTTTAGATCACTCACCATCACCTACCAATCCCACCCCTATTCATTTCGAAAGAAAAGGATTAAGATTGGATCTTCTTGAATCCACGGAAATAAAATATGCCCTGGCGAACGATGAAAATATTATCAATAATCAACTTGATGTAAAGAAAAACATAATAATTGACCTGTTAATAACAAAGCCCAAAAAAATTTATTCCCAGCTTAGAGACACAAGTCAATGAACTTCTAATTTTCCCTTATTTATCCATACCTATGTCAATAAACCCTACCCAACCCAAAATTTTCACTTAACAATAGCCTAAGAGAAATTATCCTTTAAAATAATTTAAATAATGAAAACATTTTTTCCCTCTGTTCACTAAACATATATATAACCTAGCATTCAATAAGTTAAATTAGTTATTTTCTGTACTTCCTGAAGATGGGTTGATAGCCCGAAATATATATATATATTGAAAAAAATTTTACATCTTTTAATTTTTTAATTTTAATGTGAAACAAGTGACCAAGAATCCTTAACTCATAGTAAATGAAACTAAATATAATATTTATTTACTCTTATCTTTATTAAAGATGTTTCACCTTGCACCAACACCATAATCTCTACTAATTAATTAAACATTATATTTTTTATGACATGCTATGAAAATACTCTTGACGTTCTGAAATTTTAGGGATGCGCAGCATCTACAATATCCATAAACCGCACGCCACTGCTATATATAGTGACTCTACCAATCTATTTGCATGCACTGCTCTATCGGCGTCTCTAATAATGGAATTAGTATATGTAGGTATTATTGGTTTATAATATTGGGGATAATTTGATTACCATACCACATAATAATGTCATAAACTAAAAAGCTTTAAACCCTGAAGAAGGAGAGAAGAATCCTACAAAACGTCAGTTTAAACGAAAAAGGAGGAAGGAATTCAATAAATTACACTTTATTTGGATATGTGTTAATTTTTTCTTTCCTCACTAGCCCTGGGCTGCCTTCCATTACTTTCAATTAAAAGTTCTACCTGTTTGTCTCTCTCCAGAGAAAATTTCGTGGGAAAAAATTAAATTTATTAATTAATAAAAATAAATAAATTATTTTTAATAAACACGCATTCAGGGAGAAAGTCAGAAAAAATCAGGCCTGAAAACTAAATTCTCCAGATTTTAGTCATTTTTATACACCTTTCGAGCTACATACCTAGTATAACACATAAAGAGTGACATTAAAAAACAACATTTTTTTATCTATGATAACAATAAAAATTGGAATCTTGTTTTGATCAAAGGATGATGCGGTTTCAAACGTTTCAATATTCACTTATAAACTCCTATTTATATAGTATTAGAAATAAAAAAAGAAATCGAAAGAAAATCTAAAAAAAAAAAGAAAAAGACGTCAGATTGACTGAAGCCCTGATCTACTAAAATCCAGCTTGCGGTTTCTTCAGATGATGATAAGGACTTGGAAAGGAAATAGATTTAACACTGGCTTAGAGGCTATTATGTTCTGCTGACTTATAGAATAAACTCTAGGCACTTGCGCTCTTTTAAATTACAGGGAAAAGAGAAAATTTTATCAATACTCGGTTCCTTCTCTACGAATTCTGCTGATTTGGCATTTTTTTTGTCTGAAGGCAGTAGCTTTGAGAAAATTTGAAGCTTGGCACAAAATCACAGTTTATTAAAACACAATTTCATACCAAATTTTGGATCATTAACAACAACAATTCAAGAGATTTTTTCTGATTATTCTTCATTTTTAATTTGTAATTCTGAAAATTATACACCAAGAGAAACAAAGAGGTTGTCCTCTGGTTGATGCAAATAAACATACACAAGTTTCGCGGCGCACCTGTGAAGAGGCCATGGCTCCCCGGGGCGCCGCAGGGCACAATTTGTGAACCTCTGGTATAGTGCATTTTATTATTTTGATTTTTCAGTTCTTATTATTTTTTTGAAGAAGTTTTTTATTTTTTTTTTTTTTTAATTATTACTTTATTTTTTAAAAGAATGAATATGAGGTTCCAATAATTTTTTTTTTGAATTTTTAGTTTTCATTATTATTAGCTGCCTTTCCATCAATTCTCCATTGAATTCTACCAGTCCGTCTACAAACGAAAATACTATATTAGATGAAAAAAAGGTGCTCTCTAAAAAGATACGACTTGCTTTCTGTAATGCGAATTTCTCTCATACTAGGAACCAAATTTTTTATTATTTAAGGGATTGCTTAGTGAAGTTACCATAATTGATTTTTGTAAAAGTATTATAAGGTTAACAGCTTTATGATCGTTTAATAATAAAATTCCCAGGCAAATCAACAATTTTTATTTCAAGTGAAAAATATTCCAGCTCTAAAATTTTCCTATTACAAAAAAATCAATATCTTCCTTGACTCACGACGTAAATAATTCGTCTCACGAGTTCAATGCATTTTGAGTAATTAATTATCCATCCACGCTTCGATTATTTAATAGAATAAAAGATGTACGTAAATAAAGGTGCTACAAATTTTATCTCGGGTTAGACACGTAATGGTTGATATATTTAAACCATTTTTTTCTTTTTAATGCAAACCACTTTTCGTGACACACGCAACTCGATTCCATTTTGTGTTTCATCTATCAGCTTCTTGCTTAGTTATCTTTCTTTAGAAAAATCTAGTTATTTATTTTCATTTCAATTTAAATATCCAGATCCAAACAGAGGAAATAGTTGATTCGCTCGTAAAGTTTAAGTAAACTTATCACCACCGTATGCCCTAGCTTAAGTGTTAACAATGAAGATTTATTTTATTTATTTATTCATTCATAATTCTTACAATTTAACTTTACACAATGCTCTGAGGCAGTTTGCCTCATATGAGCAGTAAAAAAGAATAATTAACATAAAACAAAGTGGATAAAAATAAAAACAAGTGTGTGCGAAAAAGAAAGCTCCAGCGAAAGGAAGGTGAGAGAGCCAGCAGGGGGAGGGGAAGATACACCATAAAAGAGAGACGCCAAAAAAGAGACGCTCACTCCCGAAACCCGTCCCCGCGAATACATGCCAAGAGACCACGATTGAATATAAATGATTTAGAGGAGACGACAACACAAAAACTGTTTAGTTTAGCATCAACGCCCCCTTTAATTAACAAACTAACATTAAAATAAAACAAAAAAATAAAATAAAAAGTTTTTTATTTATTTATTTTTAATTTACTTTTCCAAATTATCGTCTTTAATAATATTTAATTATCTAGGATATTGGTATTAAGGATCGAAATAAAGAGAAATTACAGAGGTTATCCTCTACTTGATGCAAATAAGCATATAGCTATATATATATATATATATATATATATATATATATATATATATAATCCTTAGTGTATATGTGCGTGATCGACCCACGCCTAAACCACTGAACGTATCGAAACCATATTTACTCCATATGTTTGTTTAGTGCTCCGGATGGTTTATCTAAATTTTGGGCCAAATCGGTTTGATTTGATTTCACACGATTTTAAGTAATTAAATTAATTATTCTCAGGTAGAAGAATGCCAATCTTGGGGTTTTAAAAAGGTTTCTCATTTCTTTTGTACCCAGGCAGACAATGGGTTTGGGTTAATTCATTGTTATCAAAGGCCTTGAAGAGACTTATATATTCGAACGGAGGAATATATATGTAAGTGTTCACTCCTAAATTCAAAAAATTAATTAATAGCCCTAATGAAAACGTGTTAAGATAATTGTCTAAATTTAAATAAAAATGTAATAGATGAAATTTTTATATAATAAATTTATTTAGTACCTAAATATCAATTTTTTTTAAATATGCTCAAAATAAATAATATCTACAATCTATAAAAAATATTTTTTATTTTGCTTTCGCAATGAGTTAAATTATTTCTTGGAGCTGATTTTTAATTAACAAAATATACCTATTTAATTAAAATACAGTTGAACAAAATTATATTGCAAACAAACTTTTGGCCGTCTCGAGACGCTGCCCGCCAGGGCCACCCGCCAGGAGGACCAAGGAGCAGAGGGCGTGCCGGAGGCACGCCTGACGTAACTTGTAGCTATATATAATTTATTTGTTAGAGACTTTAGTTTCGAAGGTTTATTCCTCATCGTCAGTCTTTTTAATTAGAATTTTTGGCTTTTCGGTCTTTCTAGCCGTAAGCCAATTTACGATACTACTTATTTTTTTTAAATTTGTCTCACCCCCGGGGTCAGATTTTAGCCGGATGCCTCAAGTCGAATTCGAACCCGGGTCCACTTGGTTAGCAGGCTGACACGCTAACCCCTAGCCTACCACGCTTAATTATAAATATTCTATTTCTTCTTTCTCATATACCCGATTGGATGTAAGTAAACTCGTTTTGCATTAAAAATAAACCTTTGAAATTCCATTGATAAAGAGAACATTTCTCCCGAAACCTTTAGATACCTATTGTTTTATAAAATAATTTGTACTTATTTTATTATTATTATATATACAGGGTGTTTCTAAATTGATGTGAAAAATTTTAAAAGGTGATTTTTCAGCAAAGGGGGGTCTTTCATATATTTTTTCTTCAAAACACCTTCCCCCCAAATTACAGCTCTCTAAATTTAGGTAGGGGGGATCATTTTTATTTAATATATCCACTATGGAAGAATTTAGAAGAATGAAATTTGGACGTTAATAAAATGGCAGTTTTTGACGATTTTTGTAACACTAAAATATATAATTTTTGCTGAAAAATCACCCTTTAAAACATTTCCCATCAATTTAGAAGCACCCTGTATATAAACTAGTATTAATAATGAACTTTTTAATACAAAAATTACATTTTATTTCTTTATTTATTTTGTTTTTACTATGTGAAAGATTTTAATTAAAAAAGTTTCATAAATTAATTTTCTAACTCTAAAAATGTTGAGTCAAATTGATCTTGCCAGAATTAAAGACCAAAATATTTGCATTTCCTTGAATTTAAATTAAAAAGAATAACATTTTGTCATTTTCTGATGAATGGAGAGTTTTATATTTAAAATAAAAATGATGGCTTGTGCTTTTTGAATACTATCGGTTCTCAATCGTCAAAAGATTGGATCAGCCTTTGGTTAGTTCGCCTTCATCAAATTAATAAAAAAGCTCTTTCATTTTATTCTAAATTTTAATATTTTTTAATAAAAACATCAAAAATGATTGACAAATGAATATTTTTTTATCTGATTTTATTAAAAGGATTTTTTATTGATAATATTATTAATCAAATAAACGAGAATCAAAAACTCAAAGCTAATTTACTCAAGAAGCTTGACAAGCACAGGCTTCGCTTTTATTGAGTTCCCTTAAAAACTAAAATGGGACCCTATTAAAGTCAAATTGGCTGTATATTTGTTTTCCGCCTGTCAAGGCATTGTAGTTCATAAACTAAACAAGGGTACCATTCATAAATTAAGTAAGGTGTTTATGGGGGGGGGGGGTGACTAAATATTATAAGTTCTTATACTACGGTTGGGGTGAGGGGGGATCGGATCTTAAATAAGTTTTTTTTAATTAAAAATTTTTTATAATTAAATTCAGGGACATCACTGAAAAAAACGGAATGACCAGGGCCAATCTCTCCTGAAGAAATCATAAATGCGTTATTTGTATTATATATAGGTATGTTATAAATATATTTATTTATTATTATCATTTCCGTCTATTAAGTGTATTATATCGAAAGTTTATAATGGGAATTAAGGACAACATTTATTGTGTGATTTTTTATTTTTCAACCAACGTTTCGTCGACTTTGCCAACTTTTCAGGGCTTCAAATACATAGTTAGACGAATGTGTGCTAAAACTATTTGAAGCCCTGAAGAAGTCGGAAATCTTGGTTGAAAAATAAAATCACACAAAAAAATGTTGTCCTTAATTCCCTTTATAATCTTTCGAATTAATATAGGTATATTAATATATTTTATCAAAAAGTAATTTATTTTAGCAATGAAAATTTACTAATATAATTAAAAGTATTGAAATTACAATAAAGAATATTTTTTTAATTAAACGGTCGTTTATTTTGTAAATATTTTCATGGCTTACGAAAATGTATTAGATAGGGTAGTAAGGGATAGGGAGAATAATCAAAATCTTATGATGTTTTACTCAGGGGTGAGTGGGTTGAACTAGCTACAAAAACCCATTTCGTTATTTATGAATGGCCCTTAAGATACAAAATTTAAATTTACAAGTTGTAAATATTCATTTTCTAAATAATCAAAAATGGTATTAAAATTATAATCGAATGTGGTGAGTTAAGGGAACAATGCCCATTTATCCAGATCCTAACAACTCCATCTATTATACAGGATGGGGCATAAAAATCACCCACATTTTAAAAA
The DNA here is from genome assembly GCA_024734495.1 of Forficula auricularia. Classification (NCBI taxonomy): domain Eukaryota; kingdom Metazoa; phylum Arthropoda; class Insecta; order Dermaptera; family Forficulidae; genus Forficula; species Forficula auricularia. Next base: position 7,419,745 of record JALMQS010000127.1, read on the forward strand.
GGTATAAAAAAATGAAAAAATTTAACTAAAAAAAACTGAATATATTTTTGAAAAGAACATAAAATAATTTTTTTGAAATATGTTTTAAACATTATATCAGACAAAATAAAAAAAAAAGGGGGGGGGGGGGGTCAAAATGAAAATTCTAGCTCTTTCGACCAAACTATATACAAAATTTGGTTAGTTTTTGCCTTTCTAGCCTTCTAGAGGTCCATAATATCCAAATATATTACATATAAAATTTTGTTGAGTTTGGTCAAAAGGGCTAGAATTTTCATTTTTGACCCTACCCCCAATTCGGGTGGTTAGCATATTTAGCATTTTTGGAGCCCACAAAATATGTATACAAAATTTGGTTGAGTTTGGTCGAAAGGGCTAGAATTTTCATTTTTGACTCCGCCCCCCTTTTTTTTGTCTAATATAATGTTTAAAACACATTTAAAAAAAATTATTTTATGTTCATTTCAAAAATATATTCAGTTTTTTTCTAGTTAAATTTTTTCATTTTTTATACCTCTTCAAAATGTGGGAGATCTTTATCTCCACCCTGTATATACTCAGAACTAAAATAATACCACAAGAAAATTAAGAAATATATATCACCATATATTTGAAGTAAGTTAAACTATAATAATATAATATTTATTACAAAAATATTATTATTGGGGGATTAAAGGCGCATCGACTCCTATTTTTTATTTTATAAAATATAAATGAAACATTTATTTTTTGCTCGTAGTTTTGGTGAATTGAGATTAAGAACTGATTAGATTTTTGTGGATATCAACCCAAAATTAAGGGCCATTTGAGCAAACTCAACCAAATTTTGTATAAATAATCAGTGGACCCCCAAATGCAAAACCGCCCAAAAGGGAAGGGTCAAAAAATGAAAATATAGGCCCTTGTACCAAACTCAACCAAATTTTGATTACATAACCAGTGGGCTTCCAGAAGTCTAAAAATACAAAAACTAACCCCTCCCCCTACATGAATATAAATAATTTTTTTTAATATTAAATATAAGTGAGGGGCCAGGTTGTATGGTAAAGGCAAGTGGATGGCCACATCAGAACTTGTCAGTTTATTTAATTTAATTATTATACTTTTTAAAATCAGTATTATTCAAGATAGTTCAAGAGCCGCACGAGATTGACTGAAGAGCCGCATGCGGCTCGCGAGCCACATTGGTGCTACCCCTGGTATAGAACTTAATGAAGAACTAAAGAATATTTGAATTAAATATATATTTATATTTAAAATAAAAACACTGTTTCTTTTATGTCGTCGCTGCGGCGACAACGGAGTAAAGCTTATCATACGTTGTCGCCGCAAAGGCGATAACGGAGTGCTAAGAGTTAATAGTACTTGGATTATTAATTCAATTAAATGAAAAAAAAAATCGAGAACTGAATCTTCTCATTAAGAATCTTGTATATATTATATATAAAACAAGAAAAATGGAATTAGTATAAAAGGGTCCTATAATAAAAGTCATTATTTTGAGGGGGACTAAAATTGGAGAGGAGTTCAAAAATAGAACTATCATTATAAGTCTTAAAGCCTTTGATCGATTTGTACTAAATTTCGCACATGCACCATGTGAAACGGAGAGTGACTCATTTTTATAATTCAATTTTTTAAAAGAACCACATGTTTTGGGTCCATTTTAGCAATCAATTATACCTCCTTCAAATATGGGATTCTTCTATTATAAATACCAGCTTTCTTTGATTTTTGTTGAAAATTTCTTTATTTTAACTTATTTTTTCAACGCCGCCATCATCCCCTCCATATTGCCTCGAACCTATAGGGTGCCGTTGCCATTTTATTCTGAACAGTAAAAACTAACGCCATCTATTAGGAATCCCTGAGATTAAAATAACAAAAAAAATCATATCCATCTATTATATATTCCTGGAACTAAAATATACAATATCTCGAGTAATTAAGAAAATACATCGCCATCTATTAGAAGTAAGGTAAACTATAATAATATTTAATAAAATAAAAATATTTACTACAAAAATTTTTATACTTAGTATAGGTAAAAGAATATTTAAGAATATTGCGTAGAATTAAATGAAAAAAAAATTTCAAGAACTGAAGATTCTCTTTAAGAATCTTGTATATATATGTTTCTAGGCTGCTACGCAGCCTAGAAACATATATTAACGTCCGTTCGATCTACGTGTAGCAAAACGCCTTGTTTTTCTTATGAGAGAGCCTCTCCTTGACTCCCGAGACTTTCGTCTTAATAGTAGAAATTTGGAACTTCTATATATATTACCATTCATTCAAATTTTAAAATCTCCACTAGGGAATCGATTTTGTAACCCTTCATAAACATTTATTCGAGAACTAGATTAAAATTTATTTTAAGAAATCAAACAATAGAATTTTCTGCACATTTTGAATAAAACCAAATTCGATTTGATGCCCGAATAACAGAGAAAAAAATTTCTAAAAATATTCGTTTCAAAATACCATACAACTAATTTATTAATTATAGATCAAAATGTTAATTATTTTACTTCAAATGGTCCTTATGCACTCTAGAATGTGATTGTAATAATATTTCATTCATTTTTTTTATCTGGAAATTAAATTATTTTCATTTTTATTCAACAGTATATAATATACATATTGGAATACTTTCCTAATTAGCCTATGCTTAAATCTAAGCTCTGCCTGTTCAGACTTGTCAGCCGACTCTCTGTATCCTAGCATGCAGGGCCCTGGGAAAGGACATTTATAAAGGCTAGTTTTCGGCCGCTGCCGGCCTCTATTCCTTGGCTAATTGCAATAGGCCACTTCTATATCAATCAAAATAGTTAAGCAATCTTAATCAGGTCAGAAAGCAACTCCTAATCGGTTACCGCTCTTTAGAAAGTTTCGAAATATACATATATATATATATATTTATTTTTTATTATTTTTTAAATAATTATATAATCATCAATCATCAATTACTTAATAGATTTTAAGGAATTTGGTGTTGGTACTTAATGAAACATTTTTAAATTTATTGGATAAAGAATACTTGGTAGGTTTCACATTAAGATATAAAAATCCTAGATCCTCATTTCTCAGTAGGCCATTCAAAATTAAACAAAATAGACTTCCTACCTTTATCCCTCCCTAATTTTAAATATTTACCCTTTTGTTTTTTAAAAATAAATTTTACCATTGACTTGTATTCAAATTCAACTTATCTAGGTCAGTTACTTTATGTTGCTCCTGAAGATGAGTTAGCCACCCGAAATATATCGAGATTAAAGTCTCTCCAAAAATAAATTCGTTTTATTTTTATATCTTAATGTGAAACTTGCCAAGTATTTTTTATCCAATAATTAGGTACTTTATTTAAGAATGTCTCTGGATTCGGTGGGTGTTACTTTAATTGATTTAAGAAATGAAATTCTCCATTAGGGTGGAGTGAAAAAACTAAAATAAAAAATTTGAAACGGGCGTATGCGGAAAAGTTGGCTAATACAAAGTCTGTTTATAATACAAAATCTGAGCTAAATGAAATTATAACTTAAGGTGCCCCTTCAAGTGTGTATTGACCCGGCTCGTCGCGAATGTACTTTTGACGCTGACTGAAAACCACCGAAAAAATGCCGCGCTGGTAAATAAAAATGCACATTGCACAAGCTGGAAACAATTTTAATCGACGTTAACCATTCCAAATAAGAGTTATATAAGTTTTCGAAGGTTTCTGACTAGTGCTAAATTTGTGAGGGACTAAAAACTACAAAAATTGTGAACTTTTTTTCATATTTTGCTTATAACTCGAAAATCATCCGACCTACAGAAAATTTACCCTTATCAAAATGAAAGAGCATAACATTACGCGTCGAATAATCTACTTATAAATTAAAATTGCTTCACCCGTTTAGCCACAACCGATCGTCAAAATAGGCAATTTTTACCAATTTTTACCAAAGTGAATTATGCTCATTAGGTGGTCACGAAAAACAAATTTCTGCGGCGCTGACCCCCAGAATTGTTACCAATTGGCTATAAAACGATTTTGGCATTATTTCATCTTAATTGGACCGTGTCGCAATGAGGTTGAAAAAATTGCAGTTTTTCATTCATAAAATGAAAACCACTCATCCTAAAAACTTGATTCTTTTCTCATTTTCTAAGAAATTTTGTTGTCTTGAAGTTTTACTTGAGCCACTTTTTTGTTAAAACTTTTAGATCCAGAATTCTTTAAGACAGGACATAATCCGACCTTATTGCGGCACGGGATACCGTTGTCCAATTAGGTTGAAACTTTGCCAATCTTATTTTTTAGCCAATTGGAAACTATTAGGGGTCAGCACCAAAACTCGAAGAGTGGTTTCTTGTGATCACATAATAGGTAAGAGTGAATTTTCCGTAGGACCCATGGTTTTTGAGTTATAAGCAAAAATCTGAAAAAAGTCCCAAATTTTCGTGGTGGCAAAGGGGCACATTAAGATTGCATCGTAGGAAGTTTAAATTTCACACACATGATTACACTTTTAGGTGGCAACTTTTACCCATACAGCCTAATAAATTAGGCAAAAAAATTTTTTGTGGGGGGAGGCTTTTTCGCTCCACTCTATTCTCCACGTTTTCGACGAAAATTAAAAGTCTAACTCTAGGAGAATTCAGCCGAAACTATTATTTCAATAAACAAGTCAACCATCAAACGAATTTAGTGAACGCGGTGTTGCTTTATAGTGAATCATTATTAAAATTATATACCAACTACAATCTAAATAATTTAAACCACCAAAGCATCAAATCTGTAATTTCTCTGCTAAAGTGCTAAATTAACAGATAAATAATTACCAAATTTATAATATTGCAATTTTAAACTCCACTTCCGATAAAGCTATCCTAATATCTACTCTTATTAAACGAGCAAAAATTGTATATATATTTGTATTTTTGTTCTATTTTGAAAACGGCTCTACCGATTTTGATGAAATTCACGGGTTAGGGGGTTTTGGGATTCACAATTCGATCTATCACGGTCTCATCTCCGGCTAAATTGATGGGTTTTTCTGTAATCAAATTAATTATTCTCAGGTAGAAAAATGCCAATATTGGAGTTTTAAAAAAAGTTTTCTCTTTTACTTTTGTACCCAGACAGACAATGGGTTGGTTTAATTCATTGTTCTCAAAGGTCTTGAAGAAGTATTGTGACTGTAGTTTTTAACATATTTTGTTCTCCCTAAACGTTAGAATTGAATCGACCTTTTTATCAGAATTTTAAATTAAAAATAATATTAAAATCAAGCTTTTAACTGAAGGAAAAAGTTACCGAGCATCGCTCGGTGCCTCCAGGTACTTTTACTTATTCTATAAAAGTGAAAGTAAAATTAGACCAGAAGGTCATCCCATCATTCATACCTAGCCAGGTGTTTTAATTCAAAATCATTTCCTTCTTTATATCAATATAAGATATAATGCCACTAATTACCTCGAAAGAAAGCCTTTCTTTTTGATATCTTTCATTTCTTTTTTTTATATACTCGTATATAACAACTTTTATATAAATGAAAAAAATCCAAATCCGAATATTTCTTTGTCCGTTAAATGAGAACGAAAATATAATAATCAATCATTATTTTTTAACAACAAAATTAAATTTCTTTCATTTCTCAATTTATTGAAAGGGAAGAAAAAGCAATTGGTGAGTTAGGGGAATGGATTCGAATGACCAGCAAAAGAAACCGAAAAAGAGAGAGAGAAGATATATATAGAGAGAGTGAGAGAAAACAGCATGAGAGAATGTGACATTTTCTCGCTCTCTTATCTACAATTGCCAATCAACAAGTCGATCGTTACTTCGCTTTTTTTATTTTATTTATTCTCTACCAGGAGAATAAATAATAAAGCACAAATAAACATAAGGGATTTTTTTAAGTGATGCGAAATTTATTTCCACTTTCACTTACCATATATATAGAAGAAAATAAGTTCAAATAAAAATGCTCAAGGTAAATTAGGATTTAATTCAAAATACAAATTATATGATATTAAATTTGTATTTTGAATTAACCCTTCAAACCTGAATTAAAATGGCACTGCAATTTTTTTTTGCAAAACTTCTTAAAATAGGTCAAATAGTAAATAAAAAAAAAAATTGTACATTCTAATGTACATTTCTTCCAGAATAAGGTAAATAGTAAGACTTAATAATCGGGAAAAGATTACAGCTATACTGAATATTAATTTTTTCAATGAAAAAATATATTATTTAATGAAAAGATAGAATTTTATACTACTAAAGGGCATTTGTGCCTGCCTATATATGAATCTATCTATCTATGTACCTATGTCCGTCCCCCAACAAAAACAGTCGTCATGGTTACCAATTTAAGTGAAATTATATATATATATATATTATATATATATATATATATATAATTAGGGTTTTGTCTGTACAGAGGGTGGTGGTGTGAATATATATATATAAAATTAAGGTTTTGTCTGTACATTGGGGTGGTGGAGTGAATAGGGGGTGCTGGGTGGGTTTCGGGGAGGGGGTCCAGGAGTCGTTATGGTTACTAATTTAAATGAAATTATATATATATAATTAAGGTTTTGTCTGTACATTGTGGTGGTGGGGTCGGTGGGGGTGCTGAGTGGGTTTTGGAGTAGGGGTCCAGAGGGAGAGCTCTCTGGCCAGCAAGAGGGCCGCCGAAGGCGGGCCTTGCAGCAAGTGTTATAATAAATAAATAAAATCACTTTTTATGCAATTCAAGAAAACACTTTCTGGTTTTAACTAAACACAGTGAACATTGCACTTTCGGCAATACAAATAGGACCTTCCTTTAGAATTTGGATTTTTGCATCTTGTTGCTTATTTGTTTGAATCCATGAGTGGCAAGTGGTCGATTTGGTCATGTTGGGTCTCTTCAGCAGGTCATTTTTCACCGACCAAAGAATAAATTTTAAAGAATTAAAAAATAGTAATATCTTAGTCTATGGTAAAGTACCTACTTTAAAATATAATTTTACTAACAACTTTATATATCTTTTTTGTGGTCCCCAAGGTAGTTAATTAGAATATTAAATTTCATCAAAATTGAATAAGCCTTAACTTCTGGAACAGTCCAAAAACTGAACTCGCCTAGCTCTTACGCAGCTTTCATTCTTCAGCGTGCAAAATGTTGCCTAAATACAGGCGAACCAACGTCATATATCAAATTCAAATTATTTCAATTATTTTAAAATTTCAAAAAGTTGTGGAAAAACAATATTTAAAATGTGGTCTCCCTGAAGCTGCGTTGAATCGATTGCAAAATTTGTACCGGACAGACAAACAGACAAACAGATAGACAAGAAAACAAGTTAATATTTCATATTTTTTTTTTATTCTAGAGTTCATGTACGGATAGATACAAATATACAGCTGAAATTTGGCATATATCTTTGTTGAAAAGTTTTTAATTTGCCGAGAGTAGCAGAGTTGTTGAATCATAATGAGAAACAAAGGGGTTGACCTCTGCTTGATGCAAATAAACAAACACACATATATAAATTAGGATGGCCCTTATTTTGGCATTTTCGAATTTTTACACTAACAAGGGCTCACATGGTTCTAAATAAATAAATAAATAAAATATCCCCCAGAGTTTCAAGTCTCTATCTCAATGTTCTATCTCAACAGCGATATAAGTTTCTCATCCAAATAACATGGGGTTTTTGGCATTGAAGGATCAATTTTTTATTCTGGCCAAAGTAATGGTTCAAAAAAATTGAAACTCTCTAGACTTTATCCTTATAATAGTACCTATCCCTTTGAGTTTTTACAGATTTTTAGCTATTATAATTTTGGAGTCTATAACTTAGTAACACTAAGATATAGCAGTATTTTATCTAGCTCTAACTCCAAAATTACAATAGCTAAAAATCTGTGATAATTCTAATAGATAGCTACTATTATACGGAAAATGTCTAGAGACTTTCAAATTTTTTGTACCATTACTTTGGCCTGAATAAAAAATTGATCTTTCAATGGTCAAAACCCAATGTTATTTAGATGGGAAACTTACATCGCTGGGGGCAGAGGTTATAATTGAGATAGAGACTTGAAAATTTTGGGCTATTTTTTTTTATTTATTTCCAACCACATGAGCCCTTGTCAGCATAAAAATTCGAAAATGCCTAAAATAACGACCACCCTAATGTGCATAAATATATTTGATATATATGTGGGTATGTTTATTTGCATCAAGCAGAGGATAACCTCTTTGTTTCTCTCTATGATATATGCTTGTATTAATAACCTGAAGCTTTGTTCTTATTTACAATTTTCTATTGAAACTGTACCCAGGAAGAAATTTGCCACAAAATTTACAAATTTTTGAAAAAGATTTCACTTTTTCATTTAATTTTTTTAATTAAATAAATACATTTTTTATATAATTATATAAGTTTATTGTCTTGAAGGTTTTCTTTTTCTTGTCTAATCTTATGGTTTGGTCCAGCATCAATCAGTTCAATCTTTCTTTAGTATAACGGATCAAGTTGTTTATTTTTATTTTAGAGAAATCAATCTCTCGTGTCTGGGGATTTAATCAAACAAATAAAATAAATGAACCCTTGTCAAAGTTGTAAAGAAATTTAATCCCTGCCGGGGCATTTATCTTTTTTTTATTTTTTTTTCTAGTCCATCAATGATGTCTTTTTTAATCCTTTTGTTTCACACTCATTCATTTGACATAAAAAATTTCCATTATATCATGCATTTTGAAACGATTTATTTTACTTTATTTATTGGATCTTATACAGGCTGATTGATATAGAGTGGCCTATTAAAAGTTTTTTTCTTTAGGCTTGTTTATTTTTGGTAATTTCTTAGTAGCCTAACTCTTTGCGATCTTTTTAAATAAACTAATACAGGGTGGGGAATAAAGATCTACCACATTTTGAAGAGGTTTAAAAAATGAACAAATTTAACTAGAAAAAAACTAAATAAATTTTTGAAAAGAACATAAAATATATTTTTTTTAATGTGTTTTAAACATTATATAAGACGAAAAAAGGGGGGGGGGTCAAAAATGAAAATTCTAACTCTTTCAACCAAACTCATCCAAATTTTGTATACATATTCTGTGGAGCACCACAAGGGTATAAATGCAAAAACTAACCACCCAAAATGGAGGAGGGTCAAAAATGAAAATTCTCGCACTTTCGACCAAACTATGTATACAAAATTTGGTTAATTTTTGCATTTTTAGCCTTCCGGTGGGCCACAGAATATGTATACAAAATTTGGTTGAGTTTGGTCAAAAGGGCTAAAATTTTCATTTTTGACCCCCCCCCCCTTTTTTTGTCTGATATAATGTTTAAAACACATTTGAAAAAAAATTATTTTATGCTCTTTTCAAAAATATATTCAGTTTTTTTCTAGTTAATTTGTTTCATTTTTTTATACCCCTTCAAAATGTGGTAGATCTTTATGGCCCACCCTATATTATATCGGAAATTGACATAAGCTTGTTTATTTTATAATTTAACTTATTGAGTGTTTAAAAATTTTATGAAATGGATGGAATTCGTCTAAAACAGTGTTTCTCAACATTTTTTGGTTGACGGAACACTAAAAATATCTGGAATAATTTGCGGCACACCTGATTATAAAAAAAAATGTAAATTTTATATAAGTAATACAAAAAAATGAAGTAATTACAAATACCATTTCAAAGTTACAAAACCCATGCAATTTTAGTTATTTGTCAAAAACGCTCGAGACACACATCGGATTAAATTAAGTCGAAAAAAATTCGTAATCACGTTTTGCATAAAATTTAAAAATGCTGTATAATTTGGATTAAAATCTATTATTTTTTTTTTGTGGACTTCTAGGGAATGAACTCTAATTATTTATAGTCAGGGTGAAAAGAAAAACGACAATAAATCAAGTACAAAGTTGTTTATTTAGACAAATTAAAAAAAGTTCAATAACGTAAATTATTCATTTATTTACCTTTTCAGCTATCAGATTTTTAACAATTCAAATTTCTACATTTAAGTATATTTGATATGAAGATTGGTAAATTGGTTTTTACTAAAATTATTCTTAAAAGTTAGAAAACACAAACACAAATAAAAATATACATTTAACAAAACAAAAGATGAATCCATGTGGTCAGTGTAAAAAATACAAATTGTATCTACTATCTCGAACCAATACATCAATAATCGAAAAAATTTCTCAATTTTACTTTTTATATTAAATCTGCAAGTTATATAAATAGTGACCAAAATATGGGAAAAAATATAGCGGAGACCGGGGCACATTTTCCATAGGGGGACGATTTCCAACTCGCTATAGTTTTTAAATAAGCCTCTAAATGACGCGGGCGGGCCAACTGGCTGAAGTAACAACACAGCACCCATCATCTACGAAAGTTTTAGTTTACTAAATGCTGTCACATCGTCGGCAGAGCTGTTTTCTTAATTTTTTCAACTCTAGATTTATTGTTTTGACTTTGCATGTACTAAAAAAGGGGTTCTTTTTCACATAGATATGCCTTTGTTTTGCAAATAACTTACACCACTACTCGTGTGGGTAGTGTCAAACTTCCAAAATGGCGACGGGGCAAGTTTTCCAAAAGCATACGGGGCATGTTCTATTATTATGCCTTTTTAGTTTACAATAAAAAATACATATTAAGTAACAAGTAAGATTTATTATCTGTGTTTTCCCATTTAAAGTATAGTTGGAAAATTTGCCCATGTAGATTTTTAGTAGGCTGGAAATCTTGCCCCGCATACGAGGTACATTTTCCAACTTCACATGATCAGACTTAACCATTTGCTGTCAAAAACTAAATTTACTTTTTCGAAAAATAATTGTGCTAGTTTCTAGATAAAGGTATAGGGAATGAAATGATATCCTGTTTACTTCAAAAAAGATAAAAATAAAAAATACAAAAATAAAATTAAAAAAAGTTGGAAAACTTGCCCCGGTCTCCCCTACACAGGTCGAGAAACACTGGTCTAAATTTTAAACAAACTCATACGCGTACCTTTCACCACAATTAATATTTTTGTAGAATTCCTTATTATCTTAGATATTAATAGATATTTATTTATATTTATCATTTTAAAACCTAAACCAACTTTTGATCCCGAAAATGAATTCTTTGTTAAAAATGAAGACTTTACATATAAAAAATATCATTTTATAACTATTGTTTATTGATTTTATAAATTTTTCATCCGGATATTCTGAAGATAGAAAATCAAAATCTAATCAGTATTTTTTATTTTAAGAAAAATAAACATTTTTGAAGCCGGATGACTCTTTATTTTTGTTGGTTTGCAAGTCGGTGTTCAGGTAGAAAAAAAGAGCATCTCCTTTTTTAAGCTTAAATTTTAATTAATGTTCTCCGTGCCTCGTCATATAACATTATTATTTATATTCTTGAGGAGAATAAAAGATGAATTTCAATTAAGGTTTCCTTCCTGAAAAAGAAGAAATAAAAAGTAAGAAAAATGAGAAGAGGTGTGAATTACATTTTATAATTTTTTGTAAATTGCTCATAGATCAAAAGAAGGAAATGCGCTGACGACAGCGTTTCTTTTTTACAATATCTAAAAAAATGAACAACATGAATATTCAAAAATAGATATGAACAAAACTCTTGTAATTGAAATCAATACTAACCTAGGAGAAGAAAGAAAAAAAATTCATTTTTATATAAGAAAATATCAGAGGTGTTATATAGACCTGGACTATACATAGAACTGTGTCTATTCTTTTTTGAATTAAATGTAAAACAGCGGGGGCTTCTTGGCCAAAGATTCAAGCGGTACTACTGCCATCTATGTGTAACTAACTCAAGTTCCCGGCCGGCCGGCCATACCTAATAAAATAGTGTTTGGTAAAACACTGCTCAAAAAATGGGAAGAAAAGCAAGTTTGGGTCAGTTTAATTTCCACTCATTACAAACAACCTGTTTTTCCTTTAGGGGGTTCAGAACTGTTTATCATTTTTATAAGAAAATTCTCAAATTTTTACCATCGAATTTGATCGTATGTCCCATTACCGAGAAATAAATTATTGGAAATTGTCCTTTTAACATGGAAGTAAATGGACCAAGCTTTTAAAAGAGCTATAACTTCTATACAAATTATACCATTTTCAACAAATTTATACAAACCAATAATTCAACTTTTATGAATCGAATGATACATTTTTCAATAGATTTGACAGCCTAGTTAATGAGTTATTCATAAATGTAAAAATAAAAAGTTTTTTGCAGCCAACAGAAATATAACAAAAGCACTAGTGTAGAATTCCAACTCTATTTTTCTGAAATCGTTCTTGTGTTAAATAAATGTTTTTATAATGAAAAAAAAAATTATCTCAATATTCTTCTTATTAATATTATCCAAACAAAGATTTGTATTTGAAATTAACCCCATTATTAACAATTTGTTTATTAAAAAATTTAGTAGGCAAAAGTTGTCACTCTGCAGAAATACAAAAGATTCTTTCGTAGATCAACCAGATAGATAAGCTGTCGCGAATCTCCGTAAGTCAAAGCAGGCACAGTAAAGGAGTTTTTTTTTCTTAAGAGGCAATGTTTTAAAACTAGATATATATTATACAGGATACAGGTGAATAGGGCCAAGTGCTCTCGTCAAACCAGTCTTAACACTATTTTCACTGAAGAGTTTTCTCAAACGTTTCAGTCCCGGGAATCTCAAAACTTCGCCACTCATTGAAAAATATTTTAGCAATTATAATAAAACTGTTATTTGCTGGAGATTGGATTTTGGATCGTAGTTTTAAAATCAATGTTTGCATATAATTTTGATGAATATGGCTAATTAAATTCAAAGTTTCTTTTTGCCGAGAGTAGCAGAATTTTATAAATTAAAGGAGACAATGAAATAGTGTGCTTCTACTGGAAAAATTATTTTTTCTTAAATTTTTTATACTATATTTCACAGTTACTTCAAGTATGAGAAACACTGTTCTATGGTGAAATGATAATATAAATAAATCTTTCCAAAATATATTTTTGAAAAAAAAACACACGATATATATATATCTAAAGAAAAAAATACACGTCTGTTGGACACACTAGCTGCCACATTCTATTTTGTTTTTCATTGTAAATGACGAGATATCAAAATAAATATAGGTAATGAGATTATATTGATTACTTAAAAAAAAAATAAGTGTTGTTAAAAAAATCTTTTCAAGAAAAGGATTTTTTATTTATCTTGGATTTATTTCCTGGTGCTTGGGAAATGGACAAGATTGAGTTTTTGCCGGTGATAGCAACAAAAAAAAAAGAAAAATATCTTTTTCTCTCTCCCTATATATTATTTCTAAAGAAATAAATTGTTGACAAAAGTGATATGTTTTCACTAGGATTTCCTTTTCTTTTATTTGATTTTTCCATAAAAAATAAAAATACAAATAAACACATTCAATATGATTACCTAATAAATTTAATTAGACGCTTGACTAATTTCGGCATAGTCAAAGGGTCATATTAATTGGATTTACTTAAATATTATACATAAGATGATCAGAAATGTGGCTATCCATATAACTTTCCCATACCACTTCCTTCTCTCATATATATATTATTTTTTAGGGGCCGTCCATAAATTACATCACACGAATTTCAAGATTTTTAGACCACCCCGTCCCCCTGTGTCACATTTTGTCACATATATTGTGACGTCACACTATCACTTTTATACCCTATAATTATTCCATCGGGCGCAATTGTTGTTATGAGTGTATATTGCAGTTAAATAGAATCTTAAATTATATCTATTTAAGACTTTATAATAAAACAATTATATTTATTCTCTGTAACTAATAAAACATCAATAAAGCAGCCACTTGGGGGTCCAGGGGCGATGCCACACTGGCTAGCAAAGGCCGCCGAAGGCGGGAAACCTTAGAAACTTTAATATATATATATATATATATATATATGTACAAAAATTACTTATTTAATCATATAAGATAGTGGCTTCTCAAAAGCATCCAGTAATGATTGAATTTTGAAATGATACTATATTTTTTCAAAGTTCAAAACTACTAGTTTTAAATTATTTTTTGTTTTGTTTTTTCTTCTTATAATAAGCGGTCGGTTTCAATGCATTTATATTATTAAGAAAACTCATTCATACTTGATTCAACCCCTAAAGACGAATGATGATTTTTAATCTTGTTTTTTTCTTTTTTATTATCTCCACAAAGTGACTGAAATTTGAGTAATTATGATATTACCCTAGTGGATTTAGGCTGAATATGATATAAAAAAGCAAAAGGGGCGGCATTTAATTAAATTACCTTCGAATCCTGTACCAAAAAAGCCCCGGAGGCATTACAGCAAGTGTTCAATAAAAAGAAGACCGTACTTGGACATAAAAAATCTTGAATAAAGTTAACTAAATAAAAAAAAAAAAAAAAAATAATCATTGAGATAAATAAAGATATGAAGTTTTTTGTAAAAGCGATTGTATTCCTAAAATATAGCAGAATTTAAAGGCATGAAACTTTTCAAAAAGACTGAAATGTTAACATTTTTCGATGATTGTAATCTCGAACCTCCCTTTCAAATGTGAAACCATTGATTCAAATATAGTGTTTCTCATAGTTTGCAATAATTTTAGACCATTCGTAATAGTTTTATCAGACGAGTACTAGTTTTTGAACATTGGTCCTGGTTATTCGTGAAATACAGGGTGGAGGATAAAACTCCACCACATTTTTGAATAGGTATAAAAAAATGAAAAAATTTAACTAGAAAAAAACTGAATATATTTTTGAAAAGAACATAAAATAATTTTTTTTAATATGTGTTAAAAATTATATCAGACAAAATAAAGGGGAGGGGGAATCAAAAATGAAAATTCTAGCCCTTTCGACCAAACTAAACCAAATTTTGTATACATATTCTGCTAGCCCCCAAAAGACTAGAAATGCAAAAATTAACTACCAAAAATGGAGGAAGTGTCAAAAATGAAAATTCTAGCCCTTTCGACCAAACTAAACCAAATTTTGTATACATATTCTGTTAGCCCCAAAAGGCTAGAAATGAAAAAACTAACCGCCTAAAATGCGGGAGGGTCAATAATGAAAATTCTAGCCCATTCTACCAAACTCAATCAAATTTTGTATACATAGTTTGGTCGGAAGTGGAAGAATTTTCATTTTTAACCATTTTAGGTGGTTAGTTTTTTCATTTCTAGCCTTTTGGGGTCTAACAGAATATGTATACAAAATTTGGTTGAGTTTGGTCGAAAGGGCTAGAATTTTCATTTTTGACACTCCCCCATTTTTGGTAGTTAGTTTTTGCATTTCTAGCCCTTTGGGGGCTAACAGAATATGTATACAAAATTTGGTTGAGTTTGGTCGAAAGGGCTATAATTTTCATTTTTGATCCCTCCTTCCTTTTTTTGTCTGATATTTTTTTTGGCTTTTCGGCTTTTCTAGCCATAATTCAATTTACGATACTACTTTTTTTTTTAATTTGTCTCTACCCCGGGCTCAGATTTTAGCCGGATGCCTCGAGCTGGCACGCTAATACTTAGCCTATCCGACCACCTTTATCACATATAATGCTTTAAAACACATTAAAAAAAAATATTTTATGTTCTTTTCAAAAATATATTCAGTTTTTTTCTAGTTATTTTTTTTTCATTTTTCTATACCTTTTCAAAATGTGGTAGATCTTTATGCCCCAGTCTGTATAACCAGTACAAGGACGCACCATCGTGCGAAATACTGGTGAGCGTCTTTATTATTCATTGAGCCCAAATTACTTTTCCTACAACTTATTTTCACGGTTCAAAGTTCAAATTATGACAAAATATTTATCCTCTTTCATTTGAGGCATTTATTAGGTACATACAAAAAAGTAATAAAGTCATATTATTCAATTTCTTATTGCACAATAAAACAGCAGTACCAAAACAAAAAACACTGTTGAAATTAATAAACATTATTCCAAATTATTAAGGAAGAAAAGGTAAAATGAATATCTTTAAATTGCACGTGTCCTTATATAAGAAAGAAAGAAAACCAGAAAATCATAGCAGGTGGATTTTTTTAGCTTAAAATAAATAAATATTTATTCTCCAACCTGCTTAGAGGCACAAGTTCTCGGAGGGTCCTCCAAATATCAATACAATCTTACTACAACAAATTAACAAACATCAATACACTTTAACTACAACTCAAAATCTTAACAAGGATGGTATGATCTTATCTTGTGAGAACTAAATAAAATTTTGTACAACTCTAGGACATTAGGTCTTGACAAAATTTATAATTTATTTAATAATAGAGGGCATTTTTTACTTTTTGTCAAATTCATTAATAAGAATTTCACTAACCAGCTGCTTTAAAAAGTTAGATTCTATAAAAATGATAGAAAGATTTTCTAATCAGTCCTGGTCCATTTAAGGTAGTAAGTAATCTTTATTTAACTTTAATTTTGAAAATGATCTCTCGGCTGTAGCTAGAGAAATCGGTTTATTTAGACTTTCTAATCCATCTTTTTTCAGATATTACGAAATTTTTTAACCGACTTCAAAAAAGAAGGAGGTTCTCAATTCGACTGATTTTTTTTGTGTGTCTATGTTACCTCATTTCGTCCACAATTGTGAACCGATTTTGATGATTTTTTTTGGATTGGGTTCAGTATGGTTTCCGATTGGTACAATATTAATTTTCAGTGGTATTTGACCTTTTTTAACCGACTTCAAAAAAGGAGGAGGTTCTCTATTCGACAGATTTTTTTTTTTTTTTTTTTTTGTGTCTATGTTACCTCATATCTCCGCCAATTGTCAACCGATTTTGAAATTTTTTTTTGCATTGGGTCCAGTCTAGCTTCCAATTGGTCCCATTTTTTTTCGTTTTTTTCATAGGTATTAGACCTTTTTTATTAGGTTTGTTTAGACCTAACCTCTTTGTTTATGAACCGATTTCGATGGTTCTTTTTTTATCCGAAAGGGGGTGTCTTGGGAATGGTGTCATATTAATTTGGTCAAGTTCTGATGATATGATCACTATTAATAACATCACTACGAATCGGATTAGCCGAGAGCTTAAAGACACTAGCCTTCTAAGCAGGAGTCCCGGGTTCGAGTCCGAGTCCCTGCATTGATATTTGACCGGCTATAATCTGATTCCTAGTCACCAATCCGTCTGGCAAGCGTGGTGACTTAATGCCAACCCCCTTCCATTTGATGGAAGAGGCCTATATTCAGCAGTGGATTGCCGCTATCGACAGGCTGATGATGATGATGAATAACATCACTAAAAAGAGAAAAATAAAAATAATTTTTAAGAAAAAAATAAAAACCGACTTCAAAAAATTAAATGCAACATATAAAATCCACTAAAAGGTATAAAATAATTATTATCTTATTTAGTTACAACTAAACAACGAAATATTAACATGAAATTACTTTTTGAAGGTGCCAAACATATACCTTTTATGAATCGCACTCGACGGATCTTACTTAGTACGTTTGGCGGGTACGCTCGCTTATAGGTATAGTTTGTTTGGTACCGACTTCAAAAAGTAATTTCATATTAATATTTCGTCGTTTAGTTGTAACTAAATAAGATAATAATTATTTTATACCTTTTAGTGTATTTTATTTGTTGCATTTAATTTTTTGAATTCGGTTTTTATTTTTTTCTTAAAAATTATTTTTTTGTTATCTTTGTTCACGCATAACTTTTTTCTACATGAACCGATTCTAATGATTCTTTCTGAGTTTGGATCAGTATAGCTCTAAGATAGTCAAGATACCTAACTTTTTATTTATTTATTTATTTTATGTATGTTCAGCGAGAACTTTTTGCCACGTGGACCGATTTCGATGATTCTTTTTTTATTGGAAAATGGGTACCTTAGGGGTGGTCCCATATTAATTTGGTCAAGTTCTGATGATATGATCAATGACGGAATAACGTAAATCTCCAATTCTTATGATCAAATAATCGAAATTATAATAAATAAAATCTTTTATGAAATAATCTTAAAACATTCATTTAAAAATTTTTAAGAAAAAAATAAAAACCGACTTCAAAAAATTAAATGCAACAAATATAAAAATACACTAAAAGGTATAAAATAATTATTATCTTATTTAGTTACAACTAAACGACGAAATATTAACACGAAATTACTTTTTAAAGTCGATGCCAAACAAACTATACCTATAAGCGAGCGTACCCGCCAAACGTACTAAGTAAGATCCGTCGAGTGCGATTCATAAAAGGTATATGTTTGGCACCAACTTCAAAAAGTAATTTCGTGTTAATATTTCGTCGTTTAGTTGTAACTAAATAAGATAATAATTATTTTATACCTTTTAGTGTATTTTTATATTTGTTGCATTTAATTTTTTGAAGTCGGTTTTATTTTTCTTAAAAATTTTATTTTTCTCTTTTTAGTGATGTTATTAATAGTGATTATATCATCAGAACTTGACCAAATTAATATGACACCATCCCTAAGACACCCCCTTTCGGATAAAAAAGAACCATCGAAATTGGTTCATAAACAAAGAGGTTAGGTCTAAACAAACCTAATAAAACCTAATAAAAAAGGTCTAATACCTATGAAAAAAATTCGAAAAAAATGGGACCAATCGGAAGCTAGACTGGACCCAATGCAAAAAAAAATTTCAAAATCGGTTGACAATTGGCGGAGATATGAGGTAACATAGGCACAAAAAAAAAAAAAAAAAAAAAAAAAATTCAATCGAATAGAGAACCTCCTCCTTTTTTTGAAGTCGGTTAAAAACCGGGAAACGTTTCGAGAGAATTTCTATATTTATGAATTGAATTTTATTATCATTTTCTGATTCATTCGCCCGACGCTTTCTCTTATGAGATGCATGCAAGTTATTATATTAAGTCACTATTAATAACATCACTAAAAAGAGAAAAATAAATATAATTTATATAAACAAAAACAATAAAACCGATTTCAAAAAAATTAAATGCAACAAATAAAATAATAACTCAAAAATCAAATAAAATGCACTAAAAGGTATAAAATAATTATCTAATTTAGTTACAACTAAACGAAGAAATATTAACATGAAATCACTTTTTGAAGTCGGTGCTAAAGAAACTATATAAGCGAGCGCACCCGCCAAACGTTCTAAGTAAGATCCGTCGAGTGCGATTCATAAAATGTATATGTTTGGTAGCGACTTCAAAAAGTGATTTCATGTTAATATTTCGTCGTTTAGTTGTAACTAAATTAGATAAATATTTTATACCTTTTAGTGCATTTTATTTGATTTTTGAGTTATTATTATTTTATTTGTTGCATTAAATTTTTTGAAGTCGGTTTTATTTATTTTTTATAAAAATTATTAAAAAATATTAATACTGTGATGGAGAGAAATCGATAGTATAGATATGTCAACATCAAATTGGCAGAGAAGGTTTTCAGCTCTTTGGTCACTCATTATAAAAATATACTTTTATTATAGTTCTAATTTAATTAATAACGTTTCGATGGTTCAAATCAATGGGTTTTTTAATCAATGTTAGCCCTTTGCATTTTATAAATTGAATAAATAAGCACTAAAATAGAAGAAATCGTTGATCGTTTCTCCTTCCTTTTAAAAACATCGATCTATGTAGTTCAAACAAAAAACACATACCTATACAAAGAGATTTTTAAGGACAAGGGAGAGATAAATTTTTTTAATTAAATTAATTTTAATTTTTCAAAGGGGCCAATTTTAAGTGATTTTTACTTTGACATTTCTATTCATTGAATCGATGACCTTAATAGTTGAAAATCGGATTTAGGACATGCAATTCAGAAACGAGCCATCAGGCTAATTAACGATTCTACCCTCACCGACTCCCTCGACTCGCTGGCTCATCGAAGAGATGTCTCTGCCCTTTCCCTTTTCTATAGATACTATCACTGCACGTGCTCTGATGAGATAAGATCAATAATTCCCCCCAAAGCATGCTTTGCACGTAGCACGCGTTTTGCCGACTCCCAACACTCTTTCGCGGTCAAACTGGAAAAGTGCCGGACCACTTCATTCGCCAATACATATATCCCCATGACTTCAAGGAACTGGAACTCTCTCCCAGCCTCCATCTTTCCCAGCACCTTTAATCTTCAAACCTTCAAAACCGGGGTACATAGACACCTACGTCTACACCCTCTCACTTAATCAACTTTCCCTTCTCTTCGGTAATGCAAGGGTCTTTCGAGATCCATAGGAGCTGCATCTTTACTGGCGCACCCCTTCTTGCATTCGATTGCATTAAAAAAAAAATATATATATAACCGGAAATTGTGGTCCCCAGAGGCCAAAAAGTGGTCTGGTGCGTATGTACCCCCCTGCGTTTCCCAACCATAAGTCTCAGAGCTATGAAATTCAAAATTTAAGATCGATATAAACTAGAAGGAGTACAGCAAGCTTTTCGTTGAAATCAGAAAACCGGAAGTGGACATTTACATGAAATATTTTTCGTTTTTTTTCATTTTCTCAAAAACGACTCTAGCGATTTTTTTAAAAATTAGTACATTTATCAAATGTCATGAGTTATTAGTTGTGTCAAATTTTTAATCCGATTAAAAAAGAGGAAGGGGTTGTAAATTAGGAGTTTTATTCGTTCATATCTCGTCTTCGGAATGTTGCAGAGCCTTGAAATTTAAAACTTAAGCTATCTAGAGACTACAAGAAGTATAACAAGATTTTGGCTAAAATAGAAAAACCGGAAGTTTACGTTTACGTACGTAAGAATTTACCCCCCTGCGTTTCGCAACCATAAGTCTCAGAGATACGAAATTCGAGACTTAAACTTTATATAGGCTAGAAGGAATACATCAAGCTTTTGGTTGAAATTGGAGGACCAGAAGTGGACATTTACATGACACTTTTTTTTATTTTCTCAAAAACGGCTGCAACAATTTTTTTGAAAATTAGTGAATTTATCTAGAGATTTGAGAAAATAAAAAAAAAAACGAAATAAATGAAGGGGGTGTGAATTTAGTAGTGACGCGCTGACTTCAAATAAATGAAAATGAGAAAGTTGTGTGGTGAACACACCAGTTGATTATACCAGAAGTGACTTTACTTAAAATTATTTAATAAATTATAAATTTTCTCATTATCTTCTTATCATCATCAAATAATAACGATAAAGATAAGAGTAAATAAATATTATATTTAATATTGATTTACTATGAGTTAAGGATACTAGTTCACTTATTTCACATTAAAATTAAAAAAAATAATTAATTTTAATGTGAAATAAGTGACCTAGTATCCTTAACTCATAGTAAAACAATATTAAATGTAATATTTATTTGCTCTTATCTTTATTAAAGATGTTTCACCTTGCACCAACACCACAATCTCTACTAATTATAAATAATAACGAATTTGATATCTCAAGTATTTTAGAAGAAATAAGGTAAGGTACTCTCGGTTTCCGATTCCGGCACGTACCTACTTTTCCGGCTTATTCCTAGATAGCATACTCGCTCTAGAAGATGTCTTATTCAGCTCTTATAGGGACCGTGCATTAAATATAAAGGTAGCACTATTGCCGAAGGAAGCTCTCTCTTGTGTTTATTTATTCAAATAATTTTGAAGAATTGGGGCAAATATTGTATAATATATCATAGATAAAAGAGTGCACGGAGCCAAGGGGGCCGTGAGGGAGTCTCTTTGTCTTGAACGTTTAATAAATCATCCCCCAAAGCTTACATTTTCGTCGCCAGCTGGCGCTAAAGTCGTGACGCACGGTTCCTATTGTTTTCAAGATGTCTTAATTTTTTTTTTTTTTTACTTAGGAAAAGTGGTTGGGTTTTAGGTGGAACATGATATTAATTAATAAAGTAAAAGGAGTGTAGTTTCACAATGAATGAAATAAAACTCAAAGAGGTTTATACAGACTCAATATATTTCGTGTTATTAGCCCACCTTCAGGAGTTGTAGAGATTAAAAACAGTTTTTAGTCTCTAAACTCCTGAAGATGGGCTAATAACCTGAAAAAGGTCAACGTATAAACCTCTTTGAGTTTTATTTCATTCATTATGATACACTCCCTTACTTTATTAAACGAGCGAAATTGTATATATATTTATTTGTTTGTATTTTTGTATCTTTGTTCTATTTTGAAAACGGCTCTACCGATTTTGATGAAACCAACTCTTATAAAAGTTTTGAGGATGAGAAAGCTATCTGGCTAGGTCTGGACCTCGAGAAATTTCATCTTAATTGATCTTTTCTTAATTAAAGTAATTATTTTTAGATGAAAATGTCAATAAAAAAGTTTGTTTACATTTTTTTCAATTATCTTTTATTTATTAATTGGTTTTTTAATTGTAAAACCCACGAATACTTTATACCAAATATTGTTATATATTAGAATTTGCCAATTTAATTGATTAAAATTCCTCTTATTAAAAATCACGGACTAAAATATTATCGCAAGATCAAGTACAGTCGATGGTGGGGAAGTAATCTCCGAAATCAAAGCTTATTTCATGTAAATAATTGCTTTAATAAAATTATTATTTATTTAATTGATTAAACAATTCGATAAATTGTTATTTAATTAAAAATAATAATTGTACGGAATTTATTTATATACCTATATACACATAATCTGTGGACCACTAGAAATCTAGAAATACATAAGCTGGGTGCGGGTGGGGATGGATGTGGGGGTAAAGGAGGGGGTGCAGTTGTGAGGGATCAAGGGGTGGGGCGAGGTGGGGTTTTAGTGGGATGGGACGGAGTGGCGGTGGAGGTGCAGTGGCGGGGGGGGGGGGGGGGGGGGGTCCAGGGGGGCGTTTACTATATATTTGTATTTTTTTGAATTTGGTTAACGTGCAAGTTTGCTAACAGGGTCCTTTGGTCGATATCAGTAAATTCACGCATCTACTCTTTGTAGGCGTATTAAGAAAAAGAGAAAATAATTTTTTGATTTTATAACGTTTTTCAGTTTCGTTTAGGATAATTTTCGTTTAATTAATATTCATCATTCCGGAAACTAGCTCGCAGAAATTTTATCTCTCGTCTCGTATCCTTTATCTAAGAAAATATTTTAATCTAATTTACTCCAATCTATTTATCTAACCTACCTTGCTTTACTTTGTGTCTAAAGGTATATCTTATCATCTGTGCCTTATTCTTTCTCAAATTCTTCATACGCAAAGTTCTCTAAAAGAGAACTTTCTGGTTAGTAATCTTATCTACCTATTTTATTTCCAGCAGAGTCCTATACCACCATATGTCTAAGGCCTCTAATCTTCTATCCACTGCCTTTAAGATGTAACCCATGCGTAACATCGTTGAAACTAACGTTTTACTTCAATGAAACTTGATCTCAAGAATTAGAATAATTACACTTTAATTTTGTTAAGCGAGAATGGAATGGGTTCTTGGTTAAATAAAGTAGGATAATTTTGAAAAAAATTTGAATCTTTTTAAAATTTAAAATATAAAATACTAGGTAGGTTACACAAAAGTAAGAGAAAAGATGCTTGTTTATATATATATAAACTTTCCTCTGTGAACTCATGAAGATGGGCTCATACCCCGAAATATATACAGGGTGGGAGTCAAAAATGAAAATTCTAGCCCTTTCAACGAAACTATGTATAGAAAATTTGTTTAGTTTTTGCATTTCTAGCCTTCTGGGGTCCACAAAATATGTATACAAAATTTGGTTGAAGTTGCTCAAAAGGGCTAGAATTTTCATTTTTGACCCTCCCCCATTTTGGGTGGTTAGTTTTTACATTTCTAGCCTTTTTGATGCCCACCGAAAATCTGTACAAAATTTGGTTGAGTTTGGTCGAAAGGGCTAGAATTTTCATTTTTGAACACCCCCCCCCTTTTTTTTTGTCTGATAATGTTTAAAACACATTAAAAAAAAATTATTTATGTTCTTTTCAAAAATATATTCAGTTTTTTTCTGGTTAAATTGTTTTCATTTTTTTATACCTCTTTTATATCTTATAGGTCTTTATGGCCCACCCTATATATAGAGTCGTTCTAAACAAGCATCTTAACTTTTATTTTTGTGAAACCTACCTAGTATTTTATATTTTAAATTTTAAAAAGTTTCAAAAAAATTTCAAAATTTTCTTTACTTTAAACTTTTAATTGTTTGAATTCCATTCAGATGCTAAAGTTTTTACTTGTATTTTTAATATCATGTATATTATTATAATTATAATTCAACTAGTGCAAGTATTAAATTTACACTTTGATGTTTTCACTTTTCACTTTTTAATATTTACTTTCACTCTTTCAATTCAAGATGAAAATAAACGATAGCCTCAATACAGAAATAGACATTTAATTTAAGGGGAAAAAAAACGGTTTTAGTTATTTGGAAAATATCACGTGATCATCTTCTACTAAATTAGAGGTGTCATGAATGTTTTTTATGCATATCAGAAGGGTTTTATTTACTCGCAAGAATTGAAAAGAGCCCTTCTGACACTTGATAAAAATAATCCACAAGAACTCGAATTTAGTATAAGATATTTTCCGAGAAAGATAAATCTACTTCTCTTGTCAAATACAGACCTTCTGACAGGCAATAAAAGGATCAACAAAAACTTTTCATCTTTTTATCATATTCTAATGAAAATCATATTGAAGTTCTTATTTTTCATTTGAAAATCAAAAAATCTTATATTATTAAATGAGCAATTCTTGTATATACTCTATATATATATAGAAACGGTTTCTCAAAAACGGCTGTAACGATTTCTCTAAAAATTGGTGTACTTATCAAGCCTCAAGAGTTATTAGTCGTGTATGAATTTTAATTGAAATATAGGAGGAGTGTGTAAATTAGTCATGTCGCAAAATAAATATTTTAATCGTTCATATCTCGTCTTCGAGAAGTCGCAGAGCCTTGAAATTTGAAACTTAAGCTATCTAGAGGCTACAAGAAGTAAGAAAAGATTTTAGCTGAAATACAAGTACCGGAAGTTTATGTTTACGTACGTAAGAATGTACCCCCTGCGTTTCTCAACCATAAATCTCTGAGCTACGAAATTCGAAACTTAAGCTCGATATAGGCTAGAAGGGGTACAACAAGCTTTTAGTTGAAATCAGAACACCGTAAGTGGACACTTACATGAAATATTTTTCGTTTTTTTTTCTCAAAAACGGCAATTAAAAAATTGTTGTACTTATCAAATGTCATGAGTTATTTGTCGTGTTTAGATTTTAATCCGTTTGAAATAAAGGAGTGTCGTAAAATAAATATTTTAATCATTCATATATCGTCTTCGGTAAATCGCAGAGCCTTGAAATTTACTTAAGCTGCTTAGTGGCAAAAAGCCACCGAGCATCGCTCGGTGCTCCAGGCACTGATTATTAAAAAGAAAAAAGTATAGAAGAGTACTGGTGTGGGGGCACATAACATATTGTCGTATTTCTCGATGCTGTTTCATTCCCTGTCATTTTTTTCTCGAACTTCCTGGGATCGTAAATTATGCGGTGAAGTTATCTTATCTATCCTCCCCCGCATCAGGTAACTATCAACTCTTTCTACTTATGGGCTAAAAATAGGGGCACAGACATCCAAGAGGTCACTGAACAATCGATACTGATTCTGCCCTTCCGATTTATTCGTCAATAGGTAACAAATAGACAAACAATATCCGACAAACGATTGATTGCTTTATGTCCAATCAGGGGCGATTCACTGACAGAGAAACGCGTGCCTGATAAAAGGGTTAAAAAGTCCAACAAGCTATTTCGAGACCCACCTTCGGGTTAAGTTGCTAAATAAAGATTTCAGATTTATTTTTATTCCTGCCACATTTTCATTAAAATGAAATGAAGAATTAAATTTTGATTTTAATAGATTCATAATCTAAATATAAAGTGATACACAACGAATATAGGAATCTTTAGAAAATTGTTGCGGAGGTCATTTTAAGCAAAACATGTTATATGATTATAGTGTTGTGCCTTCGATAATTTTTTCTTTAAATATAAATATAATTATTCTTAAGGGTAATATTTTGGCAGCCGGCTTCCCTTTTGATCCTCGATTGTGACTGTTTTACAATGGGTAAGGGATTTTGGGTCAGTGGCTAGAGTGTTGGGTCGCTGACTCGAAGATCGCTGGTTCGAGACCGAGTCTCGGCAGATAGATATTTGCAGCCACCTCCTCTTGGAAAGTAATGGCAACCTACCAAGAGTATAATTGCCTAGTAACCTCTCCAAATTAGCCGTTCGGAACCGGCGTTAAAAAGTAGGTCCCGTATATCTGTGTAAAAAACAACTAAACACCCTCAGCACAGGTATATGTGGAGAGGAGCCGACACCCGTTTTGGGTATGGCACTCGAAGAAGAAGGGATTTTACAACTTCCTGAACATAAAATTTCAAATGGCTCTTAACACATGTCGATTGTAAAAGTCATTTTTGCGTGGGAAATTTCTTGAGATTAAATTTCTAGAAATGGGAGGGCTCAATGATTTTAAGATACGCCCCGCTAATTAAGAATTTGGCCTATGAGAAGTAATTTTAAAATTTCGACTCTTCAGGCAGGTTTGAGTCAGCCAGAGAGTTGGCAGTTCTAAGCTGAAGCCCAGTTGGGGTCAAATCAGCATCAGGACTGAAACAGATCGAATCGCTTGGGCTCGTTACCAGACCTTTCTGCGGGGAGCTTCTTCGAGATAAATCGTCAAATCGTCAACCTTTCTCTGGCCAAGAAGGGTTGCAACCAAAACTCTAAAGTGTTGTCGTAACAATAGGTTCTATTTCAATTTCTATCTGAACTTAGACTGATTAAAATTTTTTGAGCAATAATATGAACATACATTTCTATGATTCATGTGAGGAATAAAATATCACCAGTTGGCAACCGGGTACTCAGATTCTATATATGTATACTAGCTGCTCCAGGCGGGCCTTTTCTACCAGTCCTGTCTCCAAAAGAAAAAAACTTTATTATATTAAAAAGGGTGTCTACTAACACAAGGGATGAATTTCCAATACAACCAAAATGTTTTCTGTAATAGAAATTCGTCTCTTGTGGATTATCGGTCTATTTTGGGTAGGGCATTCCGTATACATAATATAAACATTTTGTCATTCTATTTTTGATGGATTCCCCCTGTGGATTGGGGGTAGAATATGTCCACAGTATCCCCTGCTTGTCGTAAAAGGCGACTAACAGGGGTTGGGCGTGAGACTAACAAACTTACTCTGTAAAACATTATCAGTTACGGAAGTTAATACACATCGCCTTGAGATAGGATGGATTTCACGCATGAACATTGATGGAAAACAATGGTGAAGAAGTTCAAGGGCTACCGAAGTCTGCAGAGAAAAGAAAAATAAGAATATTTTGATGAAAAAAAAAATATTTAAAAAGAAGCTGATGTGATGTCCACTTAACCCGGCATTAGTTTTACCCTCGAATAACGACTCTTCGAAGCTCTCTGTTAGCGAATTTTCAAATCGCTGCTTATTAATCGTTGTAATCGTTGAATTTTGGTAGATCACGTGGTATATAAATATTTTCTCCAATTTCTGATGTAGTCAAATTTCCATTTTTATTGGAAACCTTGGTAGGGACGTGGATTAAATTTTTTACCCCACGGTGGCTAGTTTCAATTTAGACCACCAGATATCGTATCGGAATTCTCAATTTCCCAATTTTATTTTATTTATTTTTTATGCTCATCTTATTTATAAATTTCTGAATCAAAGCTCTCTGTTAGCGATTTTTCAAATCTCTGCTTAAATTATTAATAAATATTCGTTGTAATATTGCATTGGAAGAATTTTGGTAGATCAGCTGGTATATAAATATTTTCTTCAATTTCTGATGTAGACAAATTTCTATTTTTATTGGGAACATTAATAGGGGCGTGGCTTAATTTTTTACCCCACGGTGGCTAGTTTCAATTTAGGCCACCAGATAGCGTATCGGAATTCTCAGTTTCCCAATTTTATTTTTTTATTTTTTATGGTCATCTTATTTATAAATTTCTGAATCGTAGTTCAATATTTTTTTAGCTCTGTCTAGATTTCGATTCCCACGTTAAGTCAAAAATAGAAAGCTTGTTTTTAAGCCAAAATGTTTGCTGTCTAAAAGATAAAATTGTCTTGATTTTGGGCTTTTTACCTTTAGAACTTCCTTCCGGCTTAAAAACACATAAAAAATTAGAATATTTTATGGGTACCTATTGAACTATTCAAGCTGAAATTCCTACGCAAATTTGTATTAATAATTGTAATATTATACAAGGCTCAAATTCGCCCCTGTCTTGAATATTGCTCGCATTTGTGGAGAGGGGCCTCCAAGAATTCTCTTAATAACTTAATACCTCAGAGGCGGGCTATCAGACTGATAGGCGATCCTACATTAACTGACACTCTCGACTCTCTGGCCCATCGTAGATCTGTCTCCGCCCTTTTCCTTTTTTATAGATATTACCATGGCTTTTGTTCTGACGAAATATAATAGATAATCCCACCAAAGGCTTCATTTGCGTGAAATACCCGATTTTCTAAAATTCAACACCCCTACTCGCTTAAACAGGATACTAATCGAACAAACGCATTCGCCAATTCATTTATCCCTATGACATCTAGAGACTGGAATTCCCTTCCCCCGACCGTCTTTCCAGCAACTTATAACATTCAATCTTTCAACCAGCATCCACAGATACCTTCGACTGCTACCCAATCCCTAAATCTCCCCTTATCTTCACGTTACAAGGGTTCACCACGGACTAAAGAGGTTGTATCTTTTTGGTGCAACTTCTTCTTGTATCAATATCATTATAAAAAAACAAAACAAAAAAAAAAAACACTTGACTATCTTTCAGCTTTCTAGCTCAAACTGTTTGCTGATAAAAAGTTACCGAATCACTAAAATTTCTAGAAAGCATACCAAATCTTATAAAAATTTTCATTTTTTCTAATTTTAAAAATAGACGATACTCAAATATATTACTCACTATGGTCTTTTTTAAACAACCACTATCTTTCTTATACTAAATTATTCTAAAAGACTGTTTCTACAACATTGTATTTATTCTTGAATGTAAGATTCTCTCTACTCTAATATTATATCAAATAGAAGAGGGAGAAGGGGTTAAGGAAACTTTCCCCAAGTGCATTTATCTCTTTGCATTTATTTGAATGTCTTAAGTCTCTCTGTAAAGTTACCCTCTGCAGAAAAGCTTTTCTCCACTCGTAATGGCAGTTGCTCCCTCTCTTTCGCACCCTCTTTTCTTCCTTTTGCGTCGTTTTTTCACCTTCATCTTACTTCACTTTGAAGTTGCGTTAAGGTTCATTCTTTGAAAATAGGTGAAATCCTAGGTCAATTTTCATCGATGCCTATTTGTTTGTAATTTAATAATATTTCTTCGGATTTAGGATATAGCAATTTGACACCCATGAAAATGAAATTTCTTACAATTTCAGTATATTTTGTCTAAATAACGTTTTCGTTGCGATCAATGGTTAAATAAATAAATAAATCTTTATTCCTCGACATGCTTAGAGGCACAAGTCCTTGGTGGCTAGGTCCTCCAAACATCAATACAATCTAGCTACAATACATTAATAAACATCAATACAAATTAACACAATTACAACAATTGGAGGGGGGTAGGCTAGGGGCTAGCATGTCAGCCTAAATAAAGTTTTTTTCCTAAAGCCATTTCCTTGTAAAACAAAACAAAAATGTTTATATTCCTATCCCTTAATCTAAGAAAAGTTAAAAATCCGAACATGTATGTAAATAATAAATAAATATATTAACTAATAACTACGAACACGTTCTATGTAATGTAGATTAAACTTAAAATAATATTATAAATTGTGGTGTTTTTTGAATCTCTTGAAAACAGATGTAATGTCTTCGTTAGGAAAAAGGAAATAAAATTTCTTTGTATTCTAACAAATTTATTTTCATGAAAAACTTATGAGACGTTTCGGCGGATATTCTCACACCATCATCAGTCTACAAGGAAAACATAATCTTAATTACAGTAAATTACTAATTACATGTGATTCTCAAGATAAAAGAAGAAATGAACTCACCCAAGCAACATTTCAATCAAAAAGCTTGTAATAAAAATAACAAATTAGAATTAATTTTAATTAACCTAAATAAATCAATTAAAAAATCTTCATATTTTTTATTTGATTTAAAAAGAAAATGACATTCTACTCAGACATATGTACTATATTATGAAAAGCTTGGGTGAGTTCTTTTCTTTCTTTTATCTTGAGAATCACATGTAATTAGTAATTTACTGTAATTAAGATTATGTTTTCCTTGTAGACTGATGATGGTGTGAGAATATCCGCCGAAACGTCTCATAAGTTTTTCATGAAAATAAATTTGTTAGAATATAAAGAAATTTTATTTCTTTTTCCTAACGAAGACATTACATCTGTTTTCAAGGTTTTCAAGAGCCTCAAAAAACACCACAATTTATAATTTTAAAACATTATAGTACCATATTTAATTAAAATAATATTTCATATCCCGGAGTGTTAGGGATATTACTGTAAAAAAAATGTATATAAATCTTTTTGGCTAATAAAACACTTAAAAAAAGCATGTCAGCCTGCTAACCAAGTGGGACCCGGGTTCGAATCCGAATCTGACCCCGGGGGTAGAGACAAATTTAAAAAAATAAATAATTAGTATCGTAAATTGGCTTATGGGTAGAAAGGCCGAAAAGCCAAAAAAAAAAAAACTACAAAAATTTAACAAATAATAAACAAGTACAAAAAAAAGAAAATGAAAAAAAATGTAAATGTATGCTCATTAACAAATAACATGTCTATTGATTTCCATCAAAAGACAAAAAGTAATTTAAAAATTCCGCTCAAAAACCCGATACCAGAAGCAAGCGACGCATTAGCTATCCCGGAATTTGCCTTAAGTTGTTAAGGAAACCTGGTCAAAACCTTAACAAGGATGGTATGACCTCTCTTTACCTCAGCTAATCTCTGCTTGTGAGAACTAAATAAAATATAGAACTCTAGGACTTTAGGACTTGACAAAATTTATAATTGATTTAGATATAATTCTCTTAAAACAAGACAGATAGATTGACGCTGTCCGAAAATTCATTTTTATTTATCTTATATTATTTATGATAAATAATAATTAAGACTAAACTAAAATCACTGTAGATAAAGTTAAGAGATTTAATAACTAGACAAATTTACTTATATGGGGCCATCCATAAATTACGTCGCCATAATTTCAAGATTTTTAGACCCCCCACCCCCTGTGTCACATTCTGTTACATTTTCATTGAGCCCCCCAGTACTGTGACGTCACACTATCACTTTTATTATTCATTTGAAAAAAAATTAAGTGTTTTTTCTAAATATTGCTTGCTTATAATTTTTTGTATATATTTAGTTTCCCAATATTTTCAGATTAGAATAATAATAACCTGAAATCTAAAAATATATTTGAATTTAAAATTTTTATTTTGACTGTGACATATCAATTTTGAAGATTCTCGGGGACTCCTGTCATATTTTGTCACAAATCTGAGATGCCACCTCCCCCTTTTTTTTCTTTTTTTCTTGGCTTTTCGGCTTTTCTACCCATCAACCAATTTAGGACACCATATATTATATTTTAAAATTTTGTCTTCTATCTAGGGATCAGGTTTTAGCCGGTTGACTCGAGTTGGACTCGAACCCTGGTCCACTTGATTAGCAGGCTGGTACGCTATCCCCTCGGCCAACCTGACCCCCGACCTCGCCCTTACCGTGTGACGTGATTTCTGGTCGGCTCCTAGTTAACAGTTAAAGAGTTTCTGTAAAAGATTGCTAGTACTAGGTAAATGAAGCTCGACTTAATGCTTCTGCTCAAAATTGTAAGCATTTACGTCTCAAAAGTAACTTTAAAACCAGATTTCAAGTTATTAGCTCCAGTAGTTTAAGAGAAATCGTATAAAAGCCTGATTGTTTATTTTCCCTTTTTACTGGCTTAAAATAGAATTTTCTCAAAGCCTCTTCTTAGCAAGCATTTACGTTTTAAAAGTACCCTTCATACTAAATTTCAAATTTCTAGTCGAGAATACAAAGAAATTGTGATAGATCAATAAATGTGTGGCATTTAGAATCTATATACAAATAAGTAAGAGGCTATTGTGGGTCAGTGGATAGAGTGCCGGGCCGCTGGCCTGAAATACGCTGGATCGAGACTGTCTGGCAGATCAGATATTTGCAGCCGTCTCCTCTTGTAAAGCAATGGCAACCTACTAAGAGTACAATTGCCTAGTAGCCTGCTCCAAACTAGCCGTTGGGAACCGGCGTTAAAAAGTAGCTCCTGTATACTAGTATATCTGTGTAAAAGCAGCTAAACACACTCAGCACAGATAAATATATGTGGAGAGGAGTCAAAATGTCAGAGAGACCTGAAATGGCACTTAAAGAAGAAGATACAAATAAGTAAAAGTGAAAATTAGCTAAAAGAATTTCAAGTCGTTATTCTATAGCTACCTTAAAAATCACTTTTAAAAGGAAGTAATTGAAATGAAAATAAGGGTGTTGTAGCTAAGAAAAATAAATATCTACACGTGCCTTTTCGGTTCATTTCTTCCACCAATAATAATTTTCACTCACAAGCGAAATAAAAAACCAGAATGAAAAATATCAACGAATCAATTGGAAGATAAAAAAATATAGGAAATTGCCATCTGTTGAAAGGAGCATTAAAAAAATTTAACTCTGACTTTGAACGATTAAAATCGTTCTATTCTAGAATCGAACTCAATCAAACGAACTAAATAAGTTTCGTTAAAAAAAGACGAATCAGTTTTTATTATCATTAGTATTCTTTGAACTCGAGTTTCGGTATTCTGGTATTCGTGGGGATTGTTGGAA
This sequence comes from Forficula auricularia, assembly GCA_024734495.1. Taxonomy (NCBI): domain Eukaryota; kingdom Metazoa; phylum Arthropoda; class Insecta; order Dermaptera; family Forficulidae; genus Forficula; species Forficula auricularia. The sequence continues at coordinate 7,452,642 of JALMQS010000127.1, forward strand.
TGTAACCCTCGCGAATACACTGAATTCCGTATATTATTTTATTTCCGCCCCAAAAATTACATTTGTGTGTTTTCTATCCATAAATAAATAGAGCTTTTATTATCAGGCTGCACAATGTTTGGAATTTTTAAAAGAGATTACTTTTACACTATTTAATCGATCATATTAGTTAGCTTAATTGATCAATTCTGAATTATTTTTACGAGGTAAGTCGAGTTCTTGGAGATGTCTCTACACACTATACTAGAAATAAGGCTAAAGTACATAAGGGTATAAGCATACTGAATCAGCCCCCTAAAGATAATTTAACGATACTTAAAGGATATGTAGGTACTAATAAAATAATAAGATCCTGTAAGTTTCAGATCCCTAACTAATTGATTTTTGAGAGAAAGCAAAATATTATGTAAAAAACAGAAACAAATTTCTTAGGATTGACTAAACCGATTGATCTACGAGGATAAGTCAAAAATTACTTACAATTTTCGTTCTACAACTTTATTAAACTAAGATAGGTGTACAACAGATACATTATTTTTCGATATAGGTATTCTCCACCTTTAGCAATGCACTTAGTCCAGCGAGTCAGTAGCTTCCAGTTGCCTTCTTGGTAGAATGTTTTCGGTTGGTCATGAAGCCACTTTTTCACCGCATCCCGAACGTCCAAGTCTGAGGCAAATCGACGACCTCTCAAAGCTTCCTTGAGCGGTCCAAAGAGATGAAAGTCTGAGGGAGCGAGATCTGGGCTGTAGGGAGGGTGCTCCAGGGTCTCAAAGCGTCTCAAATTTAACGGTCTCCCAGCTCTCTCTTTTTGTGTTACGGTCGTTCGGCCACTTTTAAACATTTCGATCCATAAAAAAAAACGCTTTTACGTAATAAAGCACTTTCCCCGTATTGTGACAAAAGTCTCCTGTGAATTTCAGCACTTTTCACACCCTCTGACCACTCCTCGTTGCTCCTCTTTGGTGAAATCTGATAGCGGAGCTGACATGCTTATGCTGTTGTAGCTAGACGACAACTGACGCGATCGTGAATAAATTCCGCACACGTGACCAAAGACGCGGCAACTCAACGCATGCGCATGCGTCCGCCTCCTATCTTAGTTTAATAAAGTTGTAGTATGAAAAGTGTAGGTAATTTTTGACTTATCTTCGTAAATTTTTAATATGTTTTGAGGAATGATAATAGCTTCTAGAAAAAAAATTATGATATATATCGGTTCTTAAAATCCTTGAAAAAAATATTGTTTTTCTTTTAATTTCAATTTTTAACCATGATACAATTTTGGCACAATTATGAAGCAAGTTTACTGCAATTTTTATTTTAACCTCTTTTTTCAATCATAGTAATAAAACTATTGAAGCGATCTTTAGTCTATTCTTCGATTTCTCCTTTGTCTATCGGCGTCGCTTTGGGTTGGTATACCAACCCACATAGGTCCTCGCCCTGAACTAGGTCCTAAATTCTGTTCTATGACCATTATTAAATTAAATAAATAAAGTGTAAAGTGTTATCTAAATAAGCCCCAAAGATGAAAGATATGAATAGTAAAAATGGTAATTAAATTGCTAATGTTGTTAGAGTTCGTTACTGTAATGAAACTATATTAGGGGAATGAGGAGGTATCAGCCAAAGTTGGATGCGCTGGGTTCAATAAAACAACCTGAATCAAACGTTTCGGCCTGAATTTATTTGGCCATCTTTGCGCGCAGCAACGTTATAAATTTACACGAAGCTACAATTTTTATTTTTGACAAGGCTTGGTTCAATCACATATGTGTACCGCATTTTGTGTATAATTATAAGTTTAAACAACCAACTTGGTCAACTTGTAATATTATGATAATAATCATAAAATATATCAATGTTTGTAGCCTAATTAACTGAAGATGGCCAAATAAATTCAAGCCGAAACGTTTTATTCAGGGTGTTTTCTTGAACCCAGCGCATCCAACTTTGGCTGATACCTCCTTCATCTAATATATATTAATTTGCTAAATACTATAAAATAAAATAAAGTTTTTACAAAAAACGAACTACACTACTTGGTTTATAATATTTATTTAAAAAAAATATAAATAGGCTCGAATTTAACCCTAGCCCAAGACTCTAGTTACAGCATTGGCGCACTCTTGAGAGTATTTTTATAACAACATAACTTTTTTATATTGCATATGAAGTTTTTTGTTCCAAAGAAAATCTAATCCTCCTCCGATTTCGCTCGGGTTCTTCAGATCATTATGAAGGCAATTTTTTTTCTGGGATGAAATGATATGCGCCCAGGTTTCATACTCAATGTCAATTCAGCAAAATAAATTCTACCCCTATTTCGAATAACGCTGAGCAAAGACACTGTGGACGCAAACAGCTGATATTTGACTGCGATCGTTAGACATCTCAGGACATCTCTTGAGCACGCACTTTTCGAAAGCTTAACTATTCGTGAAGTACACTCTGCCAAATGAATTATTTAACTTTAATATACTACGATATATGATGCTTATTTTAACAAGTTAAATTCAACAACCTCGCTTAAAGCCTTATTTTGCGAAACACAAGATTATCAAAGGCTTTTTGTGGATCGTCGGCCTCCCTGGTGTAATGGTCAGAACAACTGGCTGGCAACTCGGAGGTCTCGGGTTCGATTCCCGGCTATACCCAGACATTTTTTCTGTAAGTATAGGGTCTGGTAATAAAAATTAAGTGGGAGATAAATTTAACCTAATTTATCGCGCGGAGAATTTACCACTGCTCGAAGCCCTTAAAAAACTTAGTAAATTGGATTGTATCTAACTTTCTGAGATTTGGCTCGTGATTCCGGCTTCTTTCCTTCTACTCTGATGGAGGGGCCATCCCATACAGGCCTTTAGGGGATGCACCTTCTGGTGTATCTCCTTCTCACATCAATATCATTAAAAAAAAAACACACAATCCAACAAACACATTCCTCGTGCCAAAATTATTGTCTGACTAGTTTATTTCCATCGGAAATTTGAACTCTTTGGGAAAAGTTAGTATTTTAAAACTATGTGCATGGCTATGTGTTTAAATTTAGAATCCATAGTACGCCAAATTTTACAAATGAATATTTGAATCTTTGAGAGAAATATTTACCTCGATACATATGTCACAGTAGTTCGCCTTACAGGGTATCCAATTGGCCAGGATTGCTAATTATAGTATTCGGGTTCGATTTCTGAGATGATGAAAACCACCCTTATGACATATAATTAAAAATAATTCATTCCAACTTTGATCTAGTAGATGACAACCTCTTGGGATTCTATTATTAATGATTAATTAATGCAATGAGTTTTGATCAAACCCCTAGTGATTTGATCAAATAACCAATTTAATCATAACTCTGCGAGGTAATATACATATGTTATTCTAAATGAAACATTCTTATTGATGATCAATTCCGTCCGTTTATATTAATTTACACACCCTGAAGAAGGAGGTAAGATCCTCAGAAACGTAAATTTTTAAAAGAATTACATTAGTATTTAGTAATTATTGTATTTGAAATGTCTTCTCCAGACTGATGGGAAAACATTCAGCCGCGCCTGCAGTTGATCACATAAGCACTCAAATCGGACGCTCTGAAATGCGGGCTGCATCAGCGGGGGCTAAATATCTGTATAATACAAGAATAATAAGAAAGTTGTTAAAGAAGTGGAAAAAATTTGACCTAACTACAGTTTTAAAACTATTTTTTCTAATCATTTTTAGAGTATTAATTGGGTATAGACAATGTTGCATTTTTATTTTAGTCGGGGTATTGTACAGATATTTCCGAAATATTTTAAGGAAATTTTCTGGATAGAAAGTGAGTCTAAATTGGATTACAAGATTCTACCATGACAAACTAAAAATAAACAGAGAATTCAAGCTATATATTAGTATTTATTTTTTAAACAAATTGAACAATACTAACTATAAACATTGTCAATATTAACCGAATGTTTTCTACATTTGATTCAATCGCGAATCAAATGTAGGGAATTTTTGTCAAATATTGAGTGAAAATAATATCTGAACTTATATATTTCTAACTTGAAATAATGATTTTAAATAAATTTTATAATTTTTCTCATTAATATATCAAAGAATAATTGATAAATCAATGAGAATTGTTTTTGACCGCGCTTATTTGAAAAAGATATTTATCGCGAGACTACTGCGGATTACGCTATTGGAGTCTGCGGAGTCTTAAGTCTGGACCAAGAGAGAAAAAGATGTGATCCACTTAGCTACAATCCAACGTCATTTCGCGTATAGCCCGCTAGACATTCGGATGGATCACCAAGTGAATTTGAAATCTCAGATGTTATATATTTAATCTCCCAGTCCAGAGCGCTAGATCTATTAGCATGTATGTTAGATGCTTGCCATTAATTAACCGAATGTTTTCTACATTTGATTCAATCGCGAATCAAATGTAGGGAATCTTTGTCAAATATTGAGTGAAAATAATATCTGAACTTATATATTTCTAACTTGAAATAATGATTTTAAATAAATTTTATAATTTTTCTCATTAATATATCAAAGAATAATTGATAAATCAATGAGAATTGTTTTTGATCGTGCTTATTTGAAAAATATATTTATCGCGAGACTACTGCGGATTACGCTATTGGAGTCTGCGGAGTCTTAAGCCTGGACCAAGAGAGAAAAAGATGTGATCCAGACATAAGACTCCGCAGACTCCAATAGCGTAATCCGCAGTAGTCTCACGATAAATATCTTTTTCAAATAAACGCGGTCAAAAACAATTCTAATTGATTTATCAATTATTCTTTGATATATTAATGAGAAAAATTATAAAATTTATTATCAATATTACGTTCAAAAAACCAAATCATGACTAGCTTAAATAGTGTATGAAAAAGCAAACTAGTGTATTTTTACATTATCTAAATTATTATTATAAAAAGAGATAAATGTGGATGAAAAATGTTTTTCTTTTTCTTTTTTTTTCGTTAAATGAATCTGCATTCAAGGGTCATTATTCTAAATGGGATGAACGATTCAGCATGACAAAAAAGAGAAATAATGGGATGGAAAAGGAAAATAATTATGCAAAAGGGCGATATATTATGGGGAAGAAGAAAAATGCAAGATAATAATGATTAGTGTTGAAGAAGCAAAATGATGAACAATGTGTAATTACTGTGGATCAATAAAGAAAATTGATTCGAATTAAATGACTTTTTTAATGGCTTTAAATTGGACCTTCGGCTTTCAGAATAATTTTAACATTAGTGGCTATATAGGATGCGGTCAAATTTTAATACTATAATTTAATATATTCTACTATATCAAGCTTCTTAAATCTTATAAAAAGCAACTTTTTTTCTTTTTTTCAATTTAAAAATACCATTGATAAAGGGAGAAATTCTCCCGAAACGTTTGGATTCAAAATAAACGTTTTGAAGATTATTTTTTAAAAGAATTGTATTTTTTTAATTAAAAAAAATAAATATTTTTTTTTCTTTTTTATATCAAAATATAGTTAAAATATTTTAATGGCTTGGTATGCTCTGTCCGCAAATCTCGTTTATTTGGCAATTTATTTGTCGGCGAACGGTTTGAACTAGGGAATTGACGGGAATAGCTATTAAAGAGTTAATTGAAGGAGACGATAAAGAGTGTGTCTTCTGTTGGAATTATAAATTTTATTTATTTATAACGATCGTTATAAACCGTTATAAATAAATAAAATTTATAATTCCAGCAGAAGACACACTCTTTTATTGTCTCCTTCAATATATAAAAATTCTGCTACTCTCGGCAAAAACTTTCAATTTAATGAGTTAATTGTTAAGAAGATGGTGTCAGTGCAAGCTTAAATATTATTTTATAATAGTTAAATTAAATTAAATTAAAGTGAGTTTCACAAAAATAGAATACTCGACTATTTCGGGGTATTAATTAGTTCATCTTCAGTAAATAAAGAGAGAAATCTAAAAAAAGTAAAATTACAAGGTATGTTTCACAAAAAATATATTTTGTAATTAATTTTTTCAAAATGTTTCACCTTGAACCAACATATGACACTTTTGAGGATTCGGATTATATCCTGTCACAAAAATGATGGATATCTATAAATCTAAGAGTTAAACTACAAAACAGGTCTTAATAAACTTTCAAGGCAACAACATTTCCTAGATAATGAGATAGGAATCGACTTTCTAGGATGAGTGGTTTTCATTTTATGAAGGAAAAACTGCGATTTTTTGCAAAAAATTGCAGTTTTTAAAATTTAAACCTCATGCGGCACTGGTTACCATTATCCAATTAAGATAAACCTTTGTTTGAATTGTAGTAAATTTAATCTAGTTTAAAAATTTATATAGTGGTCTTTGTGGAAAACGTGCTCCTTTATGGTCAAAATGGGAAATAACCGAAAAAGTTTAGGGGTATTCAAAAGTGATCCGGGGGCTGTTTTTTGATCCCCCATAAAAATCGAACTACTTGACCAATTTTCTATTTTTTTTTAATCGACGCAAAATTTTAATTTACATGATTCTATAGAACGGTTATTTACAAAATATGGACCGTTTTCGAGTTATACCAGGCCATTTAGATAACGTCATCACAGAAGATCCAATGGTAAGATGATTGTCTCGCAGTGGATTATTGTTTTTTGATATGTATATAAGTACTTTCCAAAATTTCATACTGATTGCCGGAAGTGAAATATTTTTACGCTAACTCCACGGACTATAGCTCTTTAAAACTTAGTGAAATCTAAATACAGCTAGTACAATGTTTCAAAACCATATGAATGGAGTTTGAAATTTAGGAACAATTGAATATTTTAAAGGTTGTAGTTGTAAGGGCTATTCTAAGAAGTGAGTTTTAGAAAAATTTCCTTTTTCTTTCATTTGACCCTTGGTTTTTCAAATTTTTTCTTGAAAATTATTTTTATTCTTATTTGGGACATTTTTAAACTCAACGAGCAGAAAAAATGAATTTGAATGAATTAGGGCACCCGTCAGGCAAGCCCGAGTAATTTTCTATAAAATAATTTTACGGGCTAATTTCTTAATATTTTGAAAATTTTCTTTTCATATTATTTAATTAGTCTGAAGCACTTTCTAATTAAATGTATGTTTCTTTTGTTCTAGGTAAGATCGAGATATTCATTCTACAAATGTACCTTTTAATTCAAAAACGTCAACTTTCTAAATATCTTCAGTCTTTATGCTAATTTAATTATAATTCTTCTCAGAAGTAAGTAGCTACTCTCTTTAATTAAAATAAATAAATTAATTAAATATAATCTTATTAAATGACTTGATTTATTTCATAACGAGAGACACGTGTAAAGTAGGTGAACTTGAATCAGTTTATCGTTGTTCAAAAAGTAAACTCTATTTATTTATTTTCTAACATTTTTATAGGAATTTTACAAAAATACGTGAAAGAAAATTTAGAGAAAAATTAATTCAAAATGAGTGTCCTCTCCTTGATTTAAGATGTTATCAGATAATAATAAGAAATAATTTAAATGACATATGCTATATCAAGAGTATGTTATTGGATATGCTTAATTTCTTGTCAGAAGGCGCCCAGCCCCAAGTGCTAAACTGTCTACACTTGAGAGTTTTCTCTATCACATGTATTATACATTCACAGCTAAGAAATTTCACTTCGACGTATAATAATATTAATTTTAAAATGTGTATTGTCTGAAGCACTCCAATAACATCCTCCATACTAGTGTGTCCATTTTTTCTAGATAGCCAAAAACTTAGTGAATTCTAGATAACACTCTTCCCATCTTGTGAAGTAAGAGCAAAAGTACACAACTAAGATAGTATATCAGTAAATTATGAAAGACTAATCAATGTTTCAATGTGTTTGAAATCGTTAATCACAATAATAAAATGTAAATTCATGGGTCACTTACCCCAACGAAGCTTATTATTAATTTAAACCAAGTATTTCTCGATCCCTATAGTCACATAAGAGTAACTTAGATCCGTCTTCGTCGGGGTTCAGCAAAGCATGCAATTAATGATTTCTGACCGATTATGGATCTGGATCCAAGTTATCCTGGAAAGACCTCTGGTATCGAAAAATAATACTAGACTCCTGAATCGACCAGCCAGCCATTTGGGCTCACAAAATACCTATGTTCTTTAGATCATCGAGATGAAGAAAGACGTAAAAATAAATAATTAAATAATAATAATAATAATTTCAAGGAATATTGAGAAACTTAGCATACCAAACAAGATCTTAAAGGTCGCACAGCGGGTAGTTATTCTCTAGAGTTGCCACAGAGTTAGAAGTTTCTCGATGAAAGAGCCTAAAAAGAACATGTGGGTCAGGGGGAATTCCCTGTCCGAGCCTAATCTATAAAATAAATAAACAAACAAACAAACAAAAAAAGGGTAGGTTAAAGTTTACTAGCATTAATGTTGAGTAAGTGTCACAAAAACTCGGATAATAATAATTAATAATATAGTTATCTCGGCGGAAAGAGTACTATTTAAAAAACTGTCCAACACCATCGAGGAACTTGTCATACCATCCAACATAGTAAGAGATGGCCAGAAGGCAATACTCATTCAAACCTGCCACATAGTTCCTGGGGGTATAGTTATCTCCCCGGAAAGAGTACTCTTCAAAAAACTGTCCAAGACCATCGAGGAACTTCCCATACCATCCAACATAGTAAGAGATGGCCAGAAGGCAATACTCAATAAAACCTTCCACATAGTCCGAAAGTTCCTTAATTACTACATTATCAAGAAACGGGCATCATTCATGCGGGCCATGGTGAATTTCCTTTTCGCATCGTCCGAGCCTAACCCTTAGAAATAAAAATAATTTCCAGGGTAGGTGAAAGTTTACCAGCACTAGTGCTGAGTAAGTGTAATAACTCGGATAATAATATATTACAGATAAAATGCAATTGGTGTATTCAAAAGGTCAAATAATTCATTCTTTTGGACAGTATTATTCTTTGAGGTCTATATATTTTTCATCATGTACATAATTTTTAAAGCTCCATTTTCTTCAGAGAAAATGAAATTTTAAAACACCGTTCGCTGCATTGTACTTTTGCCATAAAATTTGACTACTCAGATATTTTCATATATTATTTGTACATATTTGGTGCAATACTGAATTTTTCGGTATTGAATAGAAATATTAATTAATGAAAATTCCATAATTTACAAATATTCACATATTAATTAAAATTTAGGTATACAATATAATTTCCAGAATTCCATAGCTAGAAATATTTTAAATATAAATTAACGATATGATATTATATTCTCTCAATCATTTTTATAAAACTTACTATATTTTTTTAATATAACTTAAAATATCTCCCTCTGTTATTAGTTTATACTCAAATATATTAATATTAAAATCCAGGCACCTATATTCTTCAAATTTTGTTGTCTAAATTCCTGATAAAGATTATTAAATTCTCAATGCATGAGTATAAATAAGGTGTCTAAAAACACTGCAGTCTTTTAGTTTGAGAGTATAATTATAATTATTTCTTCTTCATTTTTAGGGTTCTGTTCAAAAGTAGAACGGGAACCTATTAATGTCAATACAAATTGTTCTCTCTCATATATCAGTGTATCTAGTAAATTTAATAAATACAAGTTTTATATTTTATTTCTCTCCAAAATCAAAAATTGTATTAAAACTTTAATTGAATGATTATTTGGGGGTCAAAAATATAATATATCGTAAATTATAATGGGCTGCGAGATAAAATTTCATTTAAATTGACGGTGTGAAAGATCTACAAAGTGGGCATTTTTTAGTGATTTTTTATTTTTTATTTTATAATGATATTGATACAAGAAGAAGTTGCACCAAAAAAGTACAACCTCTGTAATCCTTGAAAGACCCTTGTATCGTGGAGATAAGGAGAGATTTAGGGATTGGGTAGGAGTCGAAGGTTTCTGTGGATGCTGGTCTTGAAAGATTGAAGGTTATAAGTTGCTGGAAAGACGATCGGAGGAAGAGAGTTCCAGTATCTAGAAGTCATAGGGATAAATGAATTGGCGAATGCGTTTGTTCGATTAGTATCCAGTTTAAGCGCGATTATTGTAAAAGCCCAATTTACCTCAAATAAATAATTAAATTAAAATTATCAAAATGAATTGAAAATTCATTCATTCTATCTTTATGAACGATATATAAGCAGGGCCGGATTTAAGCTCAGGCTGCAGCCTATGGGGCCGCGCCACAAAGGGTCTACTTTTTACTTTACCATACAGAGTATGGTCAAATATTGTAATCGTGCATGAAAAGGGTGTTTTTTGCTTCTTTTTTTCGAAATATCTCAAAAACGGCTGAAACTATTTTGATTAAAAAAATTGGGCGAAACCATCGCATTTTGGTCTAAAAAAGCCCTAATAAATGAACATAGAAAAAATTATATTTTTCGAGATAATAATTGTTTTGTCAAAATGTCTGTTAGTCTGTGCGTTACCAAATTTTTGTGGACGAGCTAGCTCAAAAACTAGTGGGAATATCAAAACCAAATTTCACACGTAGTTTTGATGCATTGAGATTAAGAGCTGATTGATCTTGGTGATATCGACCCAGAATTAAAGGGGGGGGGGGGTCAAAAAATGAAAATCTAGGCCCTTGTACTAAACTCAAACAAATTTTGTATACATAATCAAAAATATTGGCCCTTGTACCAAACTTAACCAAATTTTGTATACATAATCTGTGGGCCCCCAAAAGACTAAAAATTCAAAAACTAACCATCTATAATTGGAAGGGGGAGAATGAAAATCTCTGCCCATGAACCAAACTTAACTAAATGTTGTACCTATACATAATCAGTAATTTAAAAATGCAAAAACTAACCCCCCATCCTACATGATTACCTATATATAATTTTATTAAATACTCAATATAAGAGAAGGGCCATGTTGTATGGTAAAGTCAAGTGGATGGCCACATCAGAACGTGTCAATTTATTTTGTTATATATTTAATCCACTTTTATTTTTAAATTTTTAATTAGATAATTGCTGAAAATGCGGTTTTTAGAGGTTAATTAAAAAAAATATATTTTCCCCCGGGAGGGCCCGCGCTACATGTCCACCCTAGGGGCCCATTGAAGCTAAATCCGGCCCAGCATATGAGAATGAATTCGTTATCTTAAGTATTTTGGAAGATACAATCATTTTTCTGTTGCCTCCCATTTTACTGGAATCTACGGGTCATTCGGTTAATAAAACATAATGATATACTATATTACGTATAAAACCCTCGTATCTAGTCCGACCCCAACTTGACCGGGTAATTTAAATTTATTTCGATTTAAAATAACGCAGTGAGAGACCTCGAAAGTGGCAATTTTAAAATGATTTTATTTATACCTCTCGGCCATTATGAATGGCTTATCGTAGTTCTTTCACAAATGAAAAAGTTCAAGAAGTCTTCGAACTTGGAATATATGTCATTAAATGCATAATAAACACACTGTTAAAATTTGAAGACGTTTTACCAGACCAAACATGAAATAATTGCAATTAAAAATGAAATTTTTTGCATATGGTAGCATGGGAAAGGGTGGGAAAATGATCATTATTTTATTTTTTTTCATTGAAGGACTTTCACCATCTTGATTAAAAACTAATTTTTGTTAGAATAATAAATTTGGAGCAACTTAAAAAAAAAATTTTTTACCTTGTAGTTTTGATAAAAAAAAAAAACATATTTGGGCGATTATTTTTAGTGGAAGGGATTTATCGTTTGGAAACGATCCATTCATATAGAGGATATAGTAGTGTGAGAGGTACAGTCACGTTGAAAAACATAACCTAAAATTTTAGTACCATTCATATGTATAGAGTGGTTACGAGGCTAAAACTTTTTGTGTCCATTGTCGAGAAAGAACTACCTTAACTTAAAATTAAGCGAATACCACAAATTCTCTCATTCTCTCCATATCAACGAAAATTAAGGAATTTGATTACTCAAGTATTTTGGGATCTATAAGTCTCGAAATTGACAAGTTATCTTTCAATTTAATTGGAAATATACGTGAATCTTACCATTTATTACAACCTCAACATAAAATGTACATAAAAGAAAGATAGTTTTTAAAGAATCTGGTGTTGGTACTTGGTGAAACATTTTTTAAATTGGATAAAAAATACTTGGTAGGTTTCACATTAAGATATAAAATGAAACGAATTTATTTTTGGAGAGTCTTTATTTCGATATATATATTTTCGGGTGGCTAACCCATCTTCGGGAGCAACAGGAAGTAACTGACCAGATAGCTAAATTTGAATATAAGTCAATGGTAAAATTTATTTTTAAATATGAAAAGGGTAAATATTTAAAATTAGGGGCGGGAAAAATAGACTTCCTACCTTTCTCCCTCCCCTAATTTTAAATATTTACCTTTTTCAAATTTAAAAATAAATTTTACCATTGACTTGTATTCAAATTCAACTTATACAGGTCAGTTACTTTCTGTTGTCTCCAGAAGTTGGGTTAGTCACCCGAAATATATATATTGAGATTAAAGACTTTCCAAAAATAAATTCGTTTTATTTTTATATCTTAATGTGAAACCTACCAAGTATTTTTTATCCAATAATATAAAAGAAAGATAATATTCCTCGCTTTTGTCTTTTATGGAGGCTTCAACGTAATATTATTTAAAACTAAATTTTTATTAGAATCAACCCTTTCGATTTCTTATAAACAGTTCTGAAACCCTTATCAAACATTGAAATATCTAAAACATTTTTCTCCGACAAAAATATGTACACCCATTTAGAATAATAAACGTTCCGGGAGACATAAATTTTTTAGACACCTTGTATATTACAATAAATTTTGATATTTATATTGTTAGAAATTTATTTCTATATTTTACACCATGCTCGTATAATATTTTATACCCGATCTCATACAATAATATATAATAATAATAATTTTGATATGGAATTCAGATCGATATTTGGAATAGAATACATACATAACTCGAATCCATGTGAATGCGCGTAATTCTTTTATCTTGCTTGGTATTTGTTTTTATTGTGATCTGATAAATGTTGCTATTTATATCTAAGCATTAATTTAATCTACCACTGAGATTAAATTATATGGAATAAATCCCGATTTATAATGAATAATTTAGACAAAAAAGTAATTTACCTAAATAGTAGCCAATTTATCTAAAAATCTATTAGAAACACAAAAGATAATGAATATTTTCAATAATTAATTAATAAAATATATGACATTTTATATTTACAAAATGCCTTTCTAAAATTAAGTCTTTCAAATTTTTTTTGAGATTTTCACGCTTCCCTATGGGAAAGGCATAAACTCATTGAACTACATATATGTACTCTATAGCCTATTGGCAGGGTGCGCGACGAAAACGACATCTGACGGCTGCATTAAATCATGCTCTAGAGCCGTGAAAGTGGTGCTAAATGTTTATAGAATTAATTTATTTTGCATTAATAAATAATGTAAAAAAATTTTTAAGAACCTCAAAGGAAATGTTATATAAGTTATTCAATACCGGTAGTGAATACACAGATTAAACTACTCTAAACGGTTAATTGTGTGTAATATGAAATAATTACATATTACAATTCACATTATTCAGGAAAATTTACTTACTATAAAATAATGCAGGGTGGCCCAAAAATGTATTTACAATAAAATTATATTTATACAGGCTGGAGAAAAATTTATTAACAATAAATTTATAATTATACAGGATGGTCAAAAATTTATTTACAATAGAATTATGATCACACAGGGTGATCCGAATATGTATTTATTATAAAATTATGATTATACAGAGTTATTGTTAAAAGTATAGGCTTCCATAAAATTTATCGTGTGTTTAATATCTACATGTAGTTTTTGAGTTATTTTCACCTTTCAACAAAGAACTATTATTATTATAATATTTTTATTATTCAAGCCAAATTGTTTTTTGTTTGGTTAGTTTTTTCACTATCTGCTCTCTTGATATTTTAATTGTAAATTTTAATACCAAACTTAATGCTTTTTTAATTTTCCTCATGATAATTTATTTTTTAAAAGGGTCACTGATATAATAATCCCTGACTATTGACATGTAAGTACGTGCAAAGATCTAAAAGACAAGTCCTGACAAGTTTTAGTCCAGGAAAAAAATTATCAATTAATTGTGATTGTTCTAGAAATGCCCAATTCCTTTTCTCCTTGTACTACTAGAATGATAACTATAGACTTGGTTAGTGTCGTAGTATATAAATTACTGAAATAATAAATATTTTAGAAAATTAAAATATGAGAAGAAGAAGAATTTTTAAATATTTGAAACTTCATTATTTTTTTATCTTAAATTGTATAAAGATAAGAGTAAATAGATATTTTATTTAATATGGATTTACTATGAGTTAAGGATACTGGGTCACTTATTTCACATTAAAATTAAAAAATTAAAAGATATAAAAAATTTTTTTTTTCTTTTTCAATATATATATTTCGGGCTATCAACCCATCTTCAGGAAATACAGAAGGTAACTAAAAAATTTTTATATCTTTTAATTTTTTAATTTTAATGTGAAATAAGTGACCCAGTATCCTTAACTCATAGTAAATCCATATTAAATAAAATATCTATTTACTCTTATCTTTATTAAAGATGTTTCACCTTGCACCAACACCACAATCTCTACTGATTATTAAATTGTATAGTTGACCTTATAATTTTGATTTTAATGAATTTTATTCTTGAAAAAAGCTTCACGTATTGTACAAATGTACATTCATATTTCGAAAAAAGGAATAAATATATCTCTACATATAAATTTCAAAGTTTTAAGTAAGTTTATGATTTTATCTTGGCCCACGCTCATCGCAATGCTGGGCCGCATGCAGCCCGCGGGCCACGGGTTTGACAGCCCTGATTTAATGTTTCCTATAATGAAAAGTCGTCTCTTGTTGGGGACCAACCCTTTCAATTTCTCATTCTTTTCTTCTATAGTCAAAATCATTTCCTACTTCAGTCACGAAATACACTATATACAGTCCATTCATTTTTCATTTAGGAAATAAATTCTCCCCCGTCTCAGTATTGCACGCGTTTTCTTAATCTACAGTCAGCACTTCAATTAAGGGGTGCGTTCCTCGAAAGATGAATTTATGTAGCTAATTTCCTGTCGGTTTAGATATTTGAATTTTATACCCAACCAAGAGGAGACCTCTTTGATGAGACAGGTGCTTGAAACCATCCCCTGCTCACCCCTTCTCGAAAATCCACCCCTTGCCCTTAAATAACCTCTCGTTTTTTTCCTCACGGCCGCACGTACAAGTACTTCAATTAATTAAATTGATTATGCTTTTCACTCTTCTATTAATTAATAATTAATTAAAATTGAAATTCTGTTTTAAAGAGAATAAAATTATTTGATCAAATCACTTTTATTAAATTCCTTTCTTTTTTTTGGCAATTTTCATTTAATGAATCTGTTCAATAAAAATAAAAAAAAAATCAATTTAAATAATTATTTTGCATATTTTTCAAATTTTATCGAATAATTCATTATATTCATATTTTATTTATTATAAGGTGTACAAATAACACAGCACCATTTCTAAACAATGACTTCACTTATACCGGTCATATTTAATAATCAATATAAATTTAGAAATAAAAATTAATTATTCGGCGCTTCACGATTGAAAACCGCTTAAAATTCAATACTTTTATTAAATAATAAAAATTTAGACATAAAAATTAATTATTCGGCGCTACACGATTGAAAAAAGCTTAAAATTCAATACTTTTATTAAATAATAAAAATTTAGAGATAAAAATTAATTATTCGGCGCTTCACGATTGAAAAAACGCTTAAAATTCAATACTTTTATTAAATAATAAAAATTTAGAGATAAAAATTAATTATTCGGCGCTTCACTATTGAAAAAACGCTTAAAATTCAATACTTTTATTAAATAATAAAAATTTAGAGATAAAAATTAATTATTCGGCGCTTCACTATTGAAAAAACGCTTAAAATTCAATACTTTTATTAAATAATAAAAATTTAGAGATAAAAATTAATTATTCGGCGCTTCACCATTGAAAAAACACTTAAAAATTCAATACTTTTATTAAATAATAAAAATTTAGAGATAAAAATTAATTATTCGGCGCTATACTATTGAAAAAACGCTTAAAATTCAATACTTTTTTTTAAATAATAAAAATTTAGAGATAAAAATTAATTATTCGGCGCTTCACTGATTGAAAAAAACGCTTAAAATTCAATACTTTTATTAAATAATAAAAATTTAGAGATAAAAATTAATTATTCGGAGCTTCACTATTGAAAAAACGCTTAAAATTCAATACTTTTATTAAATAATAAAAATTTAGAGATAAAAATTAATTATTCGGCGCTTCACCATTGAAAAAACACTTAAAATTCAATACTTTTATTAAATAATAAAAATTTAGAGATAAAAATTAATTATTCGGCGCTATACTATTGAAAAAACGCTTAAAATTCAATACTTTTTTTTAAATAATAAAAATTTAGAGATAAAAATTAATTATTCGGCGCTTCACGATTGAAAAAACGCTTAAAATTCAATACTTTTATTAAATAATAAAAATTTAGAGATAAAAATTAATTATTCGGAGCTTCACTATTGAAAAAACGCTTAAAATTCAATACTTTTATTAAATAATAAAAATTTAGAGATAAAAATTAATTATTCGGCGCTTCACCATTGAAAAAACACTTAAAATTCAATACTTTTATTAAATAATAAAAATTTAGAGATAAAAATTAATTATTCGGCGCTATACTATTGAAAAAATGCTTAAAATTCAATACTTTTTTTTAAATAATAAAAATTTAGAGATAAAAATTAATTATTCGGCGCTTCACGATTGAAAAAACGCTTAAAATTCAATACTTTTATTAAAAAAAATTTTACTTAGGGAAAGTGGTGTAGGTTTTAGGTGAAACATGATATTAATTAATAAATTAAAGGGAGTGTAGTTACAGTGAATGAAATAAAACTCAATATATTTCGGATTATTAGTCCATCTGACACTCAGTTTTTAATCTGTAAACTCCTGATGATGGACTAATAATCCGAAATATATTGAGTTTTATTTCATTCACTGTGAAACTACACTCCCTTTACTTTATTAACTTTTATTAAAGCTCTTAAACATGTTTCCAATCCCCGGGTCAAGATTATTAATTGTGTACAGAAAATCAATTTGTAGTTTTATTCATGAACAGAAATCAATGAGGTTATCCTCTGTGGTTTGCCACAGAGGTGGAACATCTGACAGTGAACTTTATTTTGAATTTGACCCTAAAAATTAAATCTTCCACAGTGCATAAAGTTTCTTAAACCGTTCTGCTGTGGCCACACCCTGAGCCACTCATCCGGATCATGTGTGGGAGGATCGGAGGGCTATAAGGGGAGATGTGGAGGCCCTTTAAATAAAAAAATATATCTAACACGAGTAAAAATTTTCACTTTCTAAATCTTAACATTCAGCTAAAACATATTTTGATTAGAATTTAGAAATAGCCCTTCTGACATAATAATAATAATCCATAATACTTAGGATTTAGTAGATGACCCTCTCTTGATTTTCTCTAGATGTGAAAATATTTCATTGCATTTTTATAAGTTGTTAATTTGGTATCTTTTAGTGAAAAACTTAAAGATTTCCTATTGAATTTTGGAAAAAAAACTCTGGTTATAGGCCTACTGTTAAAAATTTCTTATATAATTTTACTATAAAAAATGGGAAGTCCAGCCTCAAAATTTTTTACTAATATTACATACCTGTATTGTAATCTTACAACATATTTTTTACTAATACGTATCTAATTAATACAAGAAAAAAGTAAATTTACAATTTATTTTTCTATTTTTGCAATGAGTTAATGTGTGATTTTACCAATATAATATAGTAAAAGAAAAAATTATTTCTTGATTATGTTTAAAATATTAAAAAAATACATATCTTTTATAGAACAATCTTAAAAACGTATGTTTCAAACCAAACGTTTCGAGAGAAATTCTCCCTTTATCAATGGAAATTCATAAATTTCAAAAAAAGTAAAAAAAAAAAAAAGTTTAATGCTTAGAAAGAAACCCTAAGAAATTAAATATTAAATTAAATTAAATTAAATTAAATGTTTTCTAAACATTAGAGAAAGCAACTTTTTGAAGTGAAACTTCTTTAGCGACGTATCTGTTTGAATTTTTTGTTACAATAAAGGGGAAATGACTTAATAGAGGGGAAATAAGAGATATTACTCATTTAAATTTTCTAATTTTAATAAATTTTATTTGTCATGAACAATAAATTAGTGGGTTTTAAAATTAAAGTTTTACTTCCCCTATGAGCTTATGTGGATGAGGCTCACATACTTTTTTTCTTTTTTTGAAATTTTAAACATTTCCATTGATAAAGGGGGAATTTCTCTCTAAACGTTTGGCTTAAATATACGTTTTTAAGATTGTACAATAAAATATTTGTATTTATTGTACTCTACACAATCTTGTAAAGTTCCTTTCTATTTGTATTGTAAACATTTAAATTAAATAATTAATAGTTACCAGGAAAGTAGTATGAATATTGCCAAAGTCCATTTAAGAAGAACAATACTGTGTCTTGGTCGCGGTTAATTTTAATAATTTTAATTCAAAATTCTTTTCCCTAGGCCATGTATTATCAACTTGCTACACAAAAATAATAAATTCAAAAAATAGAGTGTCAAGATCAAGTGGGAAATGAAGTTGAATTTATCCCCCGGGGATCGTAAATTGCTAGATTTATTCATTTAAATGAGAACAAATTGTGTAGAAAATAGGCATTATAAAATGTAAAAGCATAGTAGAAGTGATGTAAATAATTACAATTATTCCATCGTTATCTCGTGATTCTGTAAAAGCGCAGGTGTGTAATAGCATTCGCATAAATCTTTTTTTATCAGGCAATTTTATTTCTAATTGAATAAGTAGATTCTCAAATTCATTCAGAAATCCAATTACCATATTATTATACATTATTTTTACATTTTTAATTTAGATAATAGCAATTATATTCACAAAATTCATTTGATATTCATTGAAATGTTTCTCATTTCATTTGATTTATTAATTTTTATTACATTTCATTAGAATAAATTATTGAACTCGTATATATTTACACACATGTAGAGGTAATTTACTTTGACATGGTAAAAACATTAAATATAAATGTTTCATATAAAAGTCCGTTTTGCTGATAATAGTAGAATCAGAGTTCATTAGAGAATTATTGAGGGTGTCTTATACTGAATTGGTAAATTGAACCCAAGTGCCTAAAAGCAATCCAGGCCAAAATTTACCTTTCAAGATGGAACCAGTGAATGGGTTGCCATTTTGCTTTAAATCTAAGTAAATACTTTACTTTAAATATGTGATATTATATATTGTATCTTTTAGTTTTCTGGTCTATGAGGCGAATCGCCTCAGAGTACCAATAAATGAAGAAACAAATGAATAAATAATCTTAATTATTGGTGCGTGCGAAAGTTCGTGCGGAGTTTGTGAGTAAAAGTCACACAGCGATTAGGCAAATAAAAATCTTTATTCAATCAATGATATATTCTCCATCGTTTTCTATAATCTTTTTCCAACGTTCTGGCAGCAGACGGATGCCTCGATCATAAAAACTGCGCGGTTTAGATTCGAAGAACGAAGACACGCCGTTTTTTAAGGCCTCCAAAGAGTCAAATTTTTTTCCATTTAAATAATTTTGCAATGACCGGAACAAGTGATAGTCAGATGGTGCGATATCAGGGGAATACGATGGATGCGTTAGGACATCCCATTTCAGGTTCTTCAGCTTACACAGCGTCTTTTTCGAAACGTGTGGTCTGGCGTTGTCCTGATGAAAGATGACTCCCTTGCGATTTGACAAAATCGGACGTTTCTCTTTGATTTCTCGATTCAAATTGGTTAATTGGCGACAGAACTTGTCCGAATCAATCGTTTCGCCAGCAGGGAGAAGCTCAAAATAGATTATGGTCTTGCAATCCCACCAAACTGAGAGCATCGCCTTCATCGTCTTCAAGGTTAAATTCTCCGCGCCGAAATTTATCAAACCATTTTTCCACAGTTCGTTTAGCTGGTGCTTGATCCTGATAAACATCTTGAGTGTTTTTCACGGCTGCGGCAACGTTTATTCCCTTCCGAAACTCGTAAAGCACAACATGCCTTAAATGCACTTTATCGATATTCATTTTTGAAGTGATATTTATCGAAGCAGTTTGTATGAAAACAAATGTTTTGTTTTTTTTAATGAAAGCTGAAGACGTCACCTTTCCAAGGATATATAATATGTAGGAGTAGGTATTAATGACAACACGTTACGACGCTCATAACTCCATCTATTGAAACTCCGCACGAACTTTTGCACGCACCTATTACATATTTGAAGGTTTGTACCTTACCCAGACGGCTCTAGTAATAAATCACGCATAAAAATAAATATTTGCTCATTGGGCTTTATTTAAAACCAGATGCAAAGCCCGCCTTTGGCGGGCTTCTTTCTGGCTCGCGGCACGCAAACCGTCGATCAACATCATTCCTCGAGTCAGAGTCTAATTCTTGTGAATGACTGTCCTTGTGGAACATTCCAAAACGTTCCTGAAGCTTCCAGAAAGTATACGGTAGATAGAGTACACAGGGGGCGGGGCCTGAAGAAGCAGAGCCATAAGTGGGCGAAATCGGACAAACCAAGTGAGTTCTTACTGCTTTATTATAAAGTATTGATGGCTGAAACACGGAGAAAAATATTTTTCGACTATGATTTTTTTCTCTTTCTGTGTCTGAATTTCGATACCCACGATATCCCAAGAACGGAGAGTCAAAAAGTTCTTTTGTATCAATACATAGTACTGATTAGATTTTGGAATATCTGGTTCAAAAGGGAGAAAATTTATTTTTTGAATTATTATATTGAGTTTATTAATCGTTATTAGAGCAGGTGTAGTGTACCGAGTCTTGACAAAGTTTTCAATTTTTTATTATTTAATGTGCGAATGAGCGATTCTTTCATTAGAATCTGATTGATGAAAATAACGACAAAGATCGCGAATAGATTGGATCTCTCTTTCTTTATAGCTAAGGGGCATTGGAAGGATGCCTGAAACATGTCTGATCTTGTAAGTGGATGCCGCTTACAAGTTGAGACCCGTTTCAGGCTATTAGATATGAATTTTTTAATTTTTATTATTCAAGGAATGGCCTTTTGAACTCGGACCAAAACGATACTCGTTATAGGGAGAGAGAATATTCAATTGAACTTTATTAAAAAATATACAAAAGAAATCACTTGTTCGGCTCTAACTAGCAAGCGTACCAAAATTTGAAAAAGTTTTTATCTTTTTTTTCTATTTCTTTGTATTTTTAATCGCGTCAAAAAATCCACTAAAATTTAATTTAGACTTAACTTTCCAAATAAACGGGACAAAATGAGAAAGTGACCGGGACACCTGAACCATACCTTCAAACGGAGACGTATGGTAAGCCTACTTTATATTTAGGCATTTTGTAAGAATTTTTTTTAGTAAAAAGTATTTTAAAACATTCCAGCGCCTCCCAATCGATCGCAGACCCCAAAGATCGAAAATAATTTTCTCTTCACCCGGGGCGCGACCACAACGAGGCCGTGTAAAGACAATTAATAACAAATTTAAATTTAGGGAACGAAGAAAATATTATTTTTATTATAGACAAAAGGATCAGCCGGGGCTCGAACCCGGGATCTTTGCATGTGTACTGCAATGCTTTGTCATAAGAGCTTTAGCTCCTATATCCACTAAGCTACTGAATACCTAAATTTAAAAATGTATTTTAAAACATTTTAAATAATGATTATATAAAAATCTCACGTTTTAAGGATGAATACGATTTTATATCGAGCCGCATTTATAACAATGCTATACTTCAGCAATGATTTAAGTAGATATTGATGAGTGTGTTGAATTTCAAAAAATTTTAAAAACTCGAAGGGTAATGGAATAACTTAGCTAAGAAGCTCGAAATACGTCTTTCAGATTTCATGTATTAATGTTACGTGTTTCATGTTAAGAATAAATTAAGAGATATAAGTTTGCTTCACATTGTTCTTAATAAATTGATGAAACCTACCTATGCGACTCTTGTCAAAATAACAATTTAATTATTTAAATAAAATTTTCTATTTCTAAATGAAGTCTATATTTGAAATACAAATTATGTAACAAGAAATGCTATCTCTTGTATATTTGATTGAAAATCATATCAAAGATGATCTTCTTTTTAAAAATGCAAATCGCAATCTGTTTTATGATTTGCCTTCCATTTTCATTTTCTTTTTTTTTTTTTTTTTTAAATAAATTTTTCGCTTTCCGGTGTAATCATTATTTATTTATATCCCCCATGCTGTGTTTCCTAAACCGAGTTGATTTGGAGATTGCTCTTATCAAGATTCTCTTTCTCACAAGAAGCGAAAAATTTTAAGGTCGTTTCACACAATTTTATATTCAGTATGAAAATAAATTACTTATAGAATCAAATAATTTATTTTTTTTAAGTCAAATTAATGCTGTGACGCCATAGATCTACTCTCATTCTGTTCTTCTATTTGAAATGTTCAGAGAAATTATCAAATGGACAAAGATAAAAATTAAAGGAGACATAAAAGAGTGTCTTCTGCTGGAAAAATAAATTTTTTAATTTATTTATAACGACACTATAGTTTAGAGGGCTTTGCTCTCTTCATCAGTCTATTACAATTGATTTTTTTTTATGATATTGATGTGAGAAGGAGATACACCAGAAGGTCCATCCCCTAATGGCCTGTATGGGCTGGCTCCTCCATTATGAAAAGAACAGAGTAGAAGGAAAAGAAGCCGGGATCACGAGCCAAATCTCAGAAAGTTAGATATAGTCCAATTTACTAAGTTTTTAGGGGCTTCGAGCAGTGGTAAATTCTCCGCGCGATAAATTAGGTTAAATTTATCTCCCACTTAATTTTTATTACCAGACCCTATACTCACAGACGGGACGGACCATTACACCAGGTAGGAGGACAATTCACAGGAATTGACATTTCACACATCAATTCCTGTTAATTGCAATATAGTGTCGTTCTAACTAAGTGTTAAAAATTTATTTTTTCAACTTAGAAAAACACTCTCTTTTATTGTCTCCTTTAATTTATAAAAATTCTGCTACTCTCAGCAAAAAGAAACTTTCAAAGATAAAAATACTTAAAAAATTATGCTTTGATTTTCAACTCAAATTGAACGGTCTTAAATAATCTCAAATAATCTTGCCTATAGAGTTTGGTGATTTGGATGTTTTCATCACATCGAACAGTTTGAGATAGAAAGCTAAAACTTGCCACAACAGTAAAGCTTATTAATACACAAATATTTTAAGCTTATTACCTAAAACATTTCAAGAGTTTTCTTTATGAAGATTCAATTTTCGGCAACAAAGGTCTTGAAGTTAACAAGCTCGAAATCTAATCAATTCGCCTTGAAAAAAGCAAATATTTAGCCACCTGAACTAACTTTTTACAAATTTTCGTTTTTTAATGATCCAGTTAGACAGAAAATTACCTGGCAAAATGCGAGTCCTGCTCGAGCGTTCCATATCTCTTATATCTTTCAAAATAGTTCAGATATCAACGTTGTTCAGATAAATTGAGAATAAACCAATCTGAGGGATTTTTTTCATAATTTTAAGTTAGTATAATTCACTTCTGTACACCGACATGTACTATTGTCACCTAAAAACGATATTTTAGGACTCTCACACATAGTCAGTTTGTCAATAATATTGAATTACCTCCTTCCTCTTCTTTCAGATTTCAAGCTATATTAAGATTTCAATTATTATATACAGTCGATTCTCGATAATTCGAAATCCAAGGGAGTATAAGAAAAATTCGAATTATCGAGGCTTCGAATTATCAAGAGAAAATAAAAAAAATCGAATTATTAAGAGTTTTTATTATATTTTTGAAAATATGTATGAGCATACATAAATTTTATAAATAGCCTCAAGGTAAAAAAGTAAAAATAATGGAAATGACAAAAAGAACAAAAGAATACTACATGTATTAACATTGCAATAGATGATAACAAACATTACGCGAAAAATGAGGTGTAAACATTACTAGGAGAAATTCGAATTATAAAGAGGTGAAGTAGCCTAGTTCGAATTAGTCATGAGCAGAATTGATCTTGGTCTTGCAGTCTTGGACTTGGTCTTGCTTTGCTCATCACTAATATTAATACTCAAAAACAAAATAATAATAATATTTTTCTTAAAAGTGATCAGGACTTTCTAAACACCATATAGAAGACTTTACAAACACACCCTCTGCCTATATTAATTAGTGATGAGCAGAATTGGTCTTGTTCTAGCTTTGCTCATCACTAATATTAATACTCAAAATCAAAATAATAATTATATTTTTCTTAAAAGTGATCAGGACTTTCTAAACACCATATAGAAGACTTTACAAACACACCCTCTGCCTATATTAATTAGTGATGAGCAGAATTGGTCTTGGTCTTGCTTTGCTCATCACTAATATTAATACTCAAAATCAAAATAATAATTATATTTTTCTTAAAAGTGATCAGGACTTTCTAAACACCATATAGAAGACTTTACAAACACACCCTCTGCCTATATTAATTAGTGATGAGCAGAATTGGTCTTGGTCTTGCTTTGCTCATCACTAATATTAATACTCAAAATCAAAATAATAATTATATTTTTCTTAAAAGTGATCAGGACTTTCTAAACACCATATAGAAGACTTTACAAACACACCCTCTGCCTATATTAATTAGTGATGAGCAGAATTGGTCTTGGTCTTGCTTTGCTCATCACTAATATTAATACTCAAAATCAAAATAATAATTATATTTTTCTTAAAAGTGATCAGGACTTTCTAAACACCATATAGAAGACTTTACAAACACACCCTCTGCCTATATTAATTAGTGGTGAGCAGAATTGGTCTTGGTCTTGCTTTGCTCATCACTAATATTAATACTCAAAATCAAAATAATAATTATATTTTTCTTAAAAGTGATCAGGACTTTCTAAACACCATATAGAAGACTTTACAAAACACACCCTCTGCCTATATTAATTAGTGATGAGCAGAATTGGTCTTGGTCTTGCTTTACTCATCACTAATATTAATACTCAAAATCAAAATAATAATTATATTTTTCTTAAAAGTGATCAGGACTTTCTAAACACCATATAGAAGACTTTACAAACACACCCCCTGCCTATATTAATTAGTGATGACCAGAATTGGTCTTGGTCTTGCTTTGCTCATCACTAGTTCGAATTATAGAACGTTCTCTTCTCCTCTTGCTACTAAAAGTTATCGAGCGTATCAAAATACACAGCATTTTTTCGATTTACTGAAGTTAACAGCTTAAGAGCTCGAATTATCGAAAAATTTGAATTATCGAGTTTCAAATTATTGAGAGTCAACTGTATTTAGTTTTCAATTGTTACATGTTGATAGATAATTTAAATTAATAAGGTATAACAAGTTTCCAACTTATAAAATATATTATAAGTATCTCAAATCTTAAATAACACCCCCTCCCCGTATCATTTTAAAGTGAATTAAACTAAAAAAAAAAAGTATAATTTTATTAATATCTTTATAGGGATAACTCAACCCTCTATGATAAAAAATATTAAACTTCACAAAGAATTCCGACCATTTCAAAATATTAATCTCGATTAATATTTCAACATAATTTTTTATTTCCCGGAAAAAGTAATACATATATAATATAGTGAAATTGATTTAGACAAAGAGTGATAAAATGAGGCACTAAGGCCCAATTGTATGTCGGTTGGTAAAGTCTTTGTAAAATTTAGCAAAGGGTAAAACCTAGAATTCCTCTTGTGTCCAGCGGGATGGCCAATCAGATGAAAGTGCGTGTCATCTGATTGGCACTTCCCGCCGGCACAAGGTGAATTCTAAGGTTTTACCTTTTGTCAACTTTTAAAGTGAATTCTAACAAACCGACATACAATAACAACAAAAGTCTTTGTAAAAGCTGACAAAGGGTAAACCTGAGTTCACCTTGTGCCCGGCGGGATGGCCATCTGCAGATGAAAGCTTCGTGTCATCTGATTGGGCATCCGCCTGGCACAAGGTGAATTCTAAAGTTTTACACTTTGACAACTTTTACAAAGATTTTACCAACCGACATACAACTGGCCCTAAGGAAGTCAAAATTGATTGACGAAACCTCTGACCCATTTAATAAAAAACTCTCGTTTTTGATGTTATCCAATTTTCTACTATTCCTGTTACAAATTTACATTGGATACGAATGATGTAACTTAATACATATATTTTTTTTTTATTTTCAACTTTGTATCTTTTTGTCGTACGAGGTACAAAAGGCTCTGTTTCCTTTTTATTTTTGTGAACAGAATACTAAAAATCATGCTTGAAAACGTTTCAGGCATTTTTAAAGACAAATAACCAAACTAAAAAAATATGTGTTGTCCTCATCCACATAAGCTCATTGGGAAAGTGAAACTTTAGCCGTACATATGTTATTGAAATCATTTAACTTTCTTAATTTTAATAAATTTTATTTGTCATGAAATATTAGTGGGTTTTAAAATAATAATTTATTAGTATTTCATCATTCGCGTCCATATTTTATTAAATATTTTAAAATCGCAGGGAAGTGGACAAAAAATTAAACAACAGAGTTAGTTATTCAATTTACCAGACGTTTCGTCACTTTATTGCAGAGGTTCCCAACCCTGTGCGCTGCGGGCGCCATGGCGCCCGCGGAACGATTCGTATGTGCCCGCCTCTCACTATTCGACAGAGACAGAATTTTTTTCATAAACATTATTTTAAAATACGCCGAAGACGCCAAATCACAAGGCACATAACTCTGATTGCTTCGGCGATCATCGGCTCACTTCGGGTTTTCCGCGTGTACATGGAGTGATGCGCAAAAAGCATTCCCCGCCTGGAACCGCGTTGTTGTCATTTCGGGTCGCGACAGTTAGATAAGAGACATGTTCGTCAGACGAAACACGAATTAGGAGTTTTCTATAAAAAAAAATTAACAGGCTAAAAGCGAGGTGCGTAATTTATTGTATTCATAAGCGATGATCTATTAATAAACTATTATTATTGAGGAGATAGTTATAGTTCTTGTTATAATATATTTATGCATATAATGCAGAACAGACTTGCGCTATAACATTGATTTTATATTGTAGTTCAATTATTATTTTTTTATTATTTATTTTAGCCCTAAAATGAGTGGACCAAGTAAAAGACAACGAACCTATAATTTTAACACTGACTGGGAGGAATCATATTGTTTCGTTAATTTGAAAAATAAATGCGTTTGTTTGTTGTATGGTAGTAGCATTGCAGTGCCGAAAAAACATAACGTTGAACGACACTTTCAGACAAATCATGGCACTTTTAATGTGAATTATCCTCTTAAATCTGAAGTAAGATAGAAAAAAATTTGTAATCTAAAATCAAGTCTAACAGCACAACAGACTGTTTTCACTAGACATGTGGAAAATTCTAAAAAGGCCACTATTGCTTCTTTCAAAATATCTCACATGCTCGCAAAAAAGAAGAAACCTTTCCTTGATGGTGAGTTGTTTAAGGAACTATTTTTGACTGGTCCCGATTGTTTGTTTGATGGATTTTCTAACAAACGTGAGATTGTCTCAGCAATACAAGACTTACAGTTGTCAAATAACACAGTCACAAGAAGAATACATGCAATTTCAACAGACATACAAACTCAGTTAAAAACTGACTTGGAAATATGTGACTGTTTCTCGCTACAATTTGACGAGTCAACAGATATATCAGACACCGCACAGTTAGCAGTTATGGTGAGAATGGTGTTTAGTAACTTCACAGTAAAAGAGGATATGTTACAAATATTACCTATGAAAGGACAGACAAGGGGTGAGGATATTTATAATACATTCAAAACATACGCCAAGTCAATAAATATGCCTTTGCACAAGCTGTCTGCAATAACCACTGATGGGGCGCCAGCAATGATGGGTAAAAACAAAGGATTTATTGCCCTCTGCATGAAGGATGATTCATTTTCAAACTTCATGTCCTACCATTGTATTATCCACCAGGAAGCTCTGTGTTGTAAAATTTTGCCATTTGAACACGTCATGAAAATAGTTACAAAAATAATCAATTCTATTCGAGCAGCTCCTTTGCAACACCGACTTTTCAAGGCCCTGTTAGAAGATACTGAAGATAAAGAACATGAGCTTATTCTGCATACTGAAGTACGTTGGCTCAGTAAAGGAAAGGTTCTTACAAGATTTGTGAGTTTAATTGAAGAAATAAAAACATTTATAAACGATAGAAAGGAAAATTATGATGAACTAGCTGACTCTGGCTGGCTGATTGATTTGGGATTTCTCACAGACATCATGGAAAAATTGAATTCTTTAAATTTGGAGTTGCAGGGTAAAGACAAAAGCATAGCTGAAATGATAAGCTCTGTAAAGTCATTTAAAGCTAAATTGGATTTGTTGATATCACATCTGCAGATCAATTCTCTCGTGCATTTCCCACATATGAAGAAAATGCTAGGTGACAATGAATTAAATGGGGCATTATTTATTAAGCATCTTCAAGAGTTAAAAAAACAGTTTGAAGAGAGATTTTTGCAGTTTAAACATATTGAGCCAATAGTTTCCTTCTGTATCAATCCTTTTACTTGCCAAATAAATGTTATGGAAATAGCCGCATGTATTGCAGATTTTGTTCAAGGTAAGACAGAAGAACTAGAGTTAGAAATTTTGGACCTTAAGAATGATATTTTGCTAAAATCCTTAATGTCAGAGGACTTTTGGAATACAGTGGATAGAGAAAAGTTCCCATTGTTGAAAAAAGCGGCATATAAAATTGAATCATTTTTCGGTTCGACATATTTATGCGAATCATTGTTTTCAAACATGAACTTAATAAAATCAAGATATAGATCTCGACTCACCGATGAGCATCTTTATGATTGTCTGCTAACAGGATTATCGTCATACGCTCCTAATTATGAAGCTCTGGGCAATGAAATGCAATGCCAAAGATCACATTGACTTTATTATATTTTTTAATTAAATGTTTTCTTTGTATTTGTGTGTTTTGTTTACTTTCTTTACGTTTTGTAAATACATTTCTCTGTGTGTATGCAATTTGAAAAAAATGCATATAATTTTATTATTTTGAAACATTTTTGTTTATTATTTATTAATACATTATGACTATAAGAAAATAAGAAAATAAATTATGGGAAAATGACAGGTTATGGAAGGAGTTTGTCGATTTAAAATAGGTGGTGCCCGCCACCCTACCGATATTTTAGAATGTGCTCTAGAG